>VZSC01002507.1:160612-175110 GCA_013398225.1 Steatornis caripensis
CCCCTAATCAACTTCGTGGCCCTCCGCTGGACTCTCTCCAGTAGTTCCCTGTCTCTCTTGAAGTTCTTTTAAGCAAGTGTTCTGTTGAGCAAACAGAACACAGCAAAGTAACACTCTAAGACTATTGCCCATAACTGTAAGCCCAGAACAGCTTGAGTTTCAAGAGTGGATGACAGTCCTCACAACTTGGTACCTCCTGTATGAATGCACTGTAACAGTCCATGCTCTGAACCGCACGCATTCTAAACAGGATAAATCTGCAAGGGTGAGAAGAAGGGTGAAACATGCCAAGAGGGGAAGCTCAATACGACACCCAGTCAAACGCAAAGACAGCCTAATCCCAGCGCACTGACTTATCTGCTGGACAACACAATCTTTCGTTTTAAACTTTTGACACCACAAGCTGATACCCAGGCTTTAGTTATCAGAACTTCTATCTGTTTTGTATCCTCAAAAATACCGCAGCAAGCAAGAAAGACAGTCTGACATTCAATCCAGTTGCAAAGAAACTAATGAATGAGTATTTTCAAAAGCATACATTTAAACTTCTAGCAGAACAATCATGTTGCAGATTTACTGTTCTTAAAGGAGTATGGATATTTAGGAAGACACTGGGATGGCTTTTACAAGCAGGTACTCTTAGACATGTCAGGAGTTATGCACCTGCATGTCAGCATAACCTCCCCCACTGGACAGCGTTTCAACAGACATCCCACTTTACGAACCGTAACAACAGTAAATGACCAAATAGGATGCTTGTAGACAAACCTTGGATTTGAACTTCATGATCTTGTACTTTGGTGAAATGCAGTCATTAAACTCCTTGAAAACACTCATTATAGTTACTGGAGTCTCTGTCTCTTTGCCAGTGGATAGGTCGATTTCCTCAAAAACAGAAGTCAGGTTTACAAATTAACAAAAAATGCCAGCTGATATGACCAATAATTTGAATTTTGCTTTGCTATTATGAATCATGTATCTCTTCTTTAAGGGAAAACTACCATGCAATCAGCCGAGAAAACCCCAATTTAAAAAATATTATTTGAAACAGAGTGTTTAAAAAGCACTAAGTTTTCTAATAATACTTCAAGACAACTTTATTTCCTAAGCAACAAGTCTAAAGGTAACAATTTGTCTGCAGTTGTTAGGGTCAGCGGGAAGCAGCAACGCTCCGCTCTGCATCTCACGTGTGATACACCGTGTACACATCGTACTTAACTTCACCACCTACATCAGACAACACTGGCTCCAACAGTTCCTGTAAACATACTACTAGAACTCATAACCTGCCATAAGCAGAATGAAAGGTACTTATGTCTGACATGCTTAAAAGATATACTTACTGTTTCACGTGGCAGCAGATAAATAGTTCTCTCAATATTTTTCACTGTCACACAACAGCTGACATAGGTGTTTGCAGATTCAATCCAAACTTTGCCAAACAAAAACACCACACCTAAGGAAGAAGGACAGAGGAAAGAATTCAATTTGCAATTCTTAAAAGTAATCATTCTTAATGTTAGTTAAAACAGCTTATTATGTATTCTTGCATAGAAACACAACCATTTCTTCTTCAGGTCCTTGAACAACAAATCTTTCCAATGGACCAGCACATTCTAATTTGTTTTGAATGCTAGCTTTACAAATAGTTACCTGTATAGCTCTTCATGCCCCTACCTCCATCACTATAGTAACAACTTGATATGTGAAATTCAAAATGGCATCACACAGCCAGCCTCAGAATTCTCTTCTGATATTCCATTTCTACCTACATTAGTTTGATAATTTATGGGGAGAGGGAGGAAGGAGAGAGAAGTCAGTGAAAGTTGAAGATAATCAGAATGCCTGTGCTGTCAATCACTCCTGAAACAAGTGCTATCTACATTTTTCCATTCTTCAGCTAGACCAGTACAATTTACTCATTTTTCCTATGCTTTAGTACCATGAGATCAAGACTCTACTACTATCAAAACCTTCAGAAAAACATTCTGAAGACAACAACTAGAAGCTGATCAACTGTAAAAAGTTTTCAACTGACTATTTTTAACAAACAAGGACACTGAAAGATGTATGACATTGCAAGAAATCCCGGATGTTAAGACAGCAGTTGTAACCAAGGTGAACATTCAGAAAGCCTATATAGAGCAGGACTAGCGCAACTGACTTCACTGTGGGCCACATCATTATTGTACATGCACATCCCTGAGCCAAAGAGGATGTGGCATTAGCACAAAATGCTGCAAACTGCTGATCGAGTGAGGCTAAAATTTAAAATAACATAGAACAAGGTTAGACGACTTTCACATGCAGTTTGTGAATTACAAGTAAAATAAACTGCCAAGTACAACTCAAAAACCTGGCTTCACCTTGAGGTCCTTTCAAACTCCAAATAATTTGGAATTTGATTACATGACACTATTGCTACAGCACACCACTATCAATGAAATCAGAAGTATCAGAACTGGGACCATCCCAGAAACAGTGTTTCACATAAGGAAGACTTCAGAACCTGCGTTTCTCCTTGGTCTGACAATGCACAAACAAGTCCTTGGTTAAGAGTTGTAATTTATCTTTGCCACGTGATCTATCAGATCTAAAGGCACCTTTCTTACGCCATTAGATCGAAGATAAATCAGTGAAGATGCACTAAGACGGATGACAAGAGTTAGAGTGACAGGCCAAGAAAAATCATTTCTTGAGTGCTTGGAATAGATGTGAACAAGACTATTTTGTCAAGGATTTGAAGATGATGAGAGCAAGGATACAAGCTTCAGCTGCACAAAGTATCTTTAAGATTTTAATACAGAGGCAATCTTCAAGATTTAGACAGTTTGAATAAAAGGATCTAGAAAGAGTTCAAATTATACATCTAAGTGACAGGGAAGATGAAGTTGTTCTCCCCAGCAACCTTTTTTTTTTTTTCTCTTTTTTAAAGAGTTAAAGAACTCAAATAGGTTTGTATTGTACAGAAAGATGAAACTATGGGAGAGACCGTAAAACAGGAGTTGGTCGTCTGAACAGCTGGCAATATTAAGAGCATGGAGAAGTTAACCTGTCAGAGGCATACATATAAGCAGGTGAGGGAGAAAGAAGGATACATGAGCCAGTCAAAGACAGGGTAAAAGGCTGCCTGGATTGCAAAGACAAACTTCCATCAACTCTAGCACAGAAAAATAAGTGGTCTTAATCCCCACATTTCACAGAATCAGAGTAATTTAGGATGGAAAGAACCTTCGGAGGTCACCTAGTCCAACACGCACACACCCCCTGCCCCACCACCACCACCACACACACATACAACAGAAGCAGGGCTAACTTCAAAGAGTTTTCAGAGACTTTTCATACGTAAAACCAAAACATGAGAGAAGAGATATCAGGATACCCCCTGTAAGCGTGATTACAGAAAGAAGAAAGAAAGAAAAACTAGGAGTAAAGCTTGTAAACACAAAGTCTGCGAAAAGAAACATCATGTTACCGATGAATCAAAAGGCAAGCACAGTCAAGAGAGAGGGAAAATGTATTGCATACGGGAAAAGAAAGGGCAGTTTTTATCCATTATTTCTTTAAAATGTTAATAGGATTACAATTCTCAAGTTCTGTGTCTAANAATGAGAGAAGAGATACCAGGATACCCCCTGTAAGCGTGATTATAGAAAGAAGAAAGAAAGAAAAACTAGGAGTAAAGCTTGTAAACACAAAGTCTGCGAGAAGAAACATCATGTTACCGATGAATCAAAAGGCAAGCACAGTCAAGAGAGAGGGAAAATGTATTGCATACGGGAAAAGAAAGGGCAGTTTTTATCCATTATTTCTTTAAAATGTTAATAGGATTACAATTCTCAAGTTCTGTGTCTAAGATGGTAAAGCAAGTTATGAAAAGTAAGCCTCCAACAAATCATTAAGTTTGAAAGAGTCTTATGATTATGCTATAGTATTTACTCTTCAGGCAATGCATTTGACATCACAGCAAATGAGGCATAAACAAAGATCACGAACGTGTTAAACAAAAAGCAGTATCAAAATTTTCTCTTCTACGCTACTAATTGAAAACAGGTGCAGTCTTTATTATTCAATCCTGAAAAAGTCATAACGAGAAAAGAACACTCCTTGCAGGCGAGGAACAGAAATCCTTTCATAATTATTTTCCATTCAGCAACCACTGACTTAGAAGACAAAAAAAAAGGAAAAAGAACAATAGCGGGGTCTTTAAAAGTAGCAATTTTATATTAGAGCCATTGATTTCATCAAGATATCTATGATTATTACCACTCCCATCACCAAGCTGTTCAAACCAGCACAGTCTCATATTTAAGTCTGGCATCCCAGCTCACAATAAAAGGTGTAACAGAGAAACATATCTGACTCAATGCTTACAGCATCAACCCAAAAAACCTTCAACAGCATATGGAAGAACCTTCTGGTAAACCTACATGAAGCACAAATTAGAAATCCAAGATCCTAAAGCTGCTGATTAAATGAGAGGATGAATGGAAGTGCTTAGAACAGATGTGAACACGACTTCTTTTGTCAGGGCCGAGATCCGAATGCCGCAGTTTTGAAGACGATGAAAGCCAGGATTCGCACTTCATTCATGCACAAAGTATCTTAGGGACGTTAACACACACACAATCTTCGAGATTTAGACAGTTTGAATAAAGGCATCTAGACAGAGCTTGTATTTTTCAGTCCACCTTCCTCCCTTGATAGGCATACCTTCCCTTTGGATAAAATTGTGCACCTGCTATCGTACAGGCTTTCTAATAATCCACCAGAATTTTAAGTTACATTTCCAGAAACAAGAAGAAAGCACGCTCAATTGCTGCACCACTTAGTAAGAAATTAACAGTGTCAGCTTATTCCTGGAGTGCACAGGGTTTTAAAAAGGGCAATGGGACATCAACACTGAGAAGTGCTAGCAGCTCCCTTTGTACCTCCCTACTACCATACTAGACCAATGGACAACACTCTTACTTTGCCCAGGGGTGCGAAAAAACAAGAGATCAACGTACAAGTTACAGAGCACAGAGAGACAGGGTATCTAGACATAATTCAGGCAAGCCTAAAAATCCCAGTGACATAAAAAGAATCGGAATGGCATTTTCTGCCTTTAACTGAATTGTTACCTGGCTGACTGTACTGATCTTCATAAGCATCCAGCCAATAAAATCGGAAGACTTGATCATCATTATCCCCATTCACAAGCGGAAGGAGATTGGGGTCCAGCTGAACTTCTGCCACTACTAGGTCAGCTTCATCCTCATCAATTCTGTCCCAACACGAGACATCTGGGAGAGAACAACTTCTGCAGGTTTTGCAGAAGAAGAAAGAAACAAAAAGTAAAATTGTGCCTTTCCTACAACCACCACCATTTCGCGTTTTTTTCAGCCCTATATTCTCAGGCCTTTTGTTGCTCTTTCTACTTCCGAGCAACATTCCCAGCCGCTGGGATTCCTCAGATTCCTTCTGAAAAGAAGGATGGAGTGACAAAGAGAGAAACCCACATACAAGTATGCTTCTCAGTACACAGGCTTTAAAAGTCATTCACCTGGTATTTCAGCCTTGGTCATTCAAGCCTTTACATAACAAAAATATTCACCCATCTGGACAAGCTGCTCAGTGGGAGAAACAGATTGTTTCAACGAAACTACTTCTTCAGTCATGAAATGTTTAAATCCTTTTGATCATTCAAGTATTTTGCAGTTTAAAGCTATGGAAACATATGATTCAAGATTCTTCCAAACAACTAAAAAAATGAGGAAAATCCTCCTTTTTTCCTATTTCCAAAGACGCAGCTGTTCACCATGTGAAATTTCTTTTACCGACAATACTTTTAACTACAACTAACATTATGAAATACCTTCATAGTTGCTTAGAATAAGCATCGTTAGCAATTCCTCATTTTTGCTTTGCATCAAAATTCATTGTTCAGCGCCCACACTGAGTCACCTCAGTGTGCCAAAATGTGTTATGTTGTCATGTGCTAAATCCCGAAAACATCAAGTAGTTTTCAATTAAGTAGCTATCAGCACATTCAACATTACCATTTTTAACGTCACTACAAAAAAAAACATTGCATAGCATTACCATCATTCTGTCTGTATCACAATTATCCCATTGACAGAGATAAATATGAGGATAAATCTAAGGCTTGCTGGTGAAAGAAAAAAAAAAAGATTCTTACAAGACAGATGTATCTTTCTTCTCTGATTCCAGCGGCTCTGTCTCTTTCTTTTCAATTTCCTTGTTTCTCTTCAGGCTTTCAGCTGTCTCAGGTATAGTTTCCACATGCTCTGCTTCCATAGGTTCATCAAAGTCCTCCTCATCAAAATCCATCATTCCCTGATCATCATCTGGAAGTGTTGCACATAGAACTAAAGGCGTGAGTCATTAAAATGACACACTGTATACTACAGCAGTATGGATAGATAGCTTACTACATGCATAAACATACTGTATTAACACACAAACAAAGTATCACATTTATGCTGTCTAAGCACCTAATTAGTATAAACTACGTAGTGTTTTACCACTAATATGCCATTTTTAAAGAGTTTCCAGAACTAGGTTTTGATTTCTTTTTGATACCTTCAATCGCTTTCTCTTCTGTTGTCTTCACTATTCCCCCATTTTCTATAGCTTTTTGCACACATTTGGTATCCTCATTTTCAGAGACTATGACAGATTTTGCTGTGTAATTGGGATGTTTAGGGTGAAATGAAGCTGGAGGAAGAGTTTCCTTTCTGAGATGAGCAGGAGCTTTCTTTGATATAGGGGTGATCACCTGAAAGACATTTTAGTCATGAGTTAAAAAAAAGTTCTCTCAAGAGTAAAAAAGGAATAAAAGAATAAAAAAAATCTAGCACTCGCTATTTGCGGCTCTAGTAACCAGGGCTAGAGGAAAAGCTCCACACATTTTGCAGCATGATAGCTAAAACTACTCAAAAGTAAACTTTAAATCTGTATCATTTCTGCTGTGATGTGTTTCTACTGTAATTTTAAAAAGCAGTTTAAAACAGCCCATGGTTGACATTTAAGATTGTGGTTAGTTTCACTATTTTTCCCACGTAGCACTACTCCATTCCTAAATTAAAACCTTCTGTGTCAAATGAGTATGTGACAATATATGCCAGGCAGGGACAGAGCCTGGAACAACTGGGAACGACCAACCTGGCATTTTACACCTGTTCACATCAGTAATGAGATCAAGATGTCTACAGGACATCATGGGTCTAGAGAACGGAGAGCTTCTCCATTGAATTTCTTCATGAAGCAGACATGATAGGGAGAGTGAGGAAAACAAAGAAACCGCATTTCAGCGTGCTCTACAAGCCTAAACTCTGAGGCAATAAGCATATAGATCTGTTTTTCAGACAGGATACCTCTATGGCAACAGCTACAGAACTTCTTACGGAAGATGTGTATGAAGTGGCCTCCACCTAACCAGTGTCAAGGTCCAAAACCTTTACCTTTGGGAAAAGCTGTTATTTACAGACATAGAATTTAGAGTTGCGCACAATCATTTCTAGGGTTTTAATCTCAGTACAGCTACTTCTACTGTGGCGAACACCAAACTCCGCCCTTCACCCACCTTAAACAGAAAGCAAGCATTACTTAGTACACCTTCACCAATGATTCTTTGCTAGCTCAGTCAAACAAATTATTCATACTTATATTTCTGCTCGACTCCTGAAGTAGGAAGTGTCACTGCCATCTTGCTTTTTATGCCCATTTATTTTCTAAGGCTGCACTCTTCAACCTCGTCATCTATGTCATTGTCTAAAACCTCCAATTCCTCCTCCTGGGACCACAGAAGCTATCACCTGAACAGCCTGTCCGGGAGTTCATTTCCTTCTCAACGTTTCCTATGAAAGCGACCACTGTTTTGCACCATAAAGACAAAGGTCTTCTTTTACCATATCTCCCCCTATTTTCTTTTTCAATTACTTCAAGGCTCCAACACAACTGTTGGAATGAGTGCCACTGGTGATTATTTTCAACATAAGAGTTGATGTCACTATTACACAAGGTTTCACAAATCAGATTTATCTCCATTCGCCCTCTACAGACTCTCACCAAATATCACAATGTATTTCCAGCTGTAAAGCCCTTCTCATTCACCAGAACTCTTAACAAAATGCTAGCCTTCCATCCTCAGCAGCCTGTTCCTCCTTTCACTCCAAAATCTTCCACGTGGGTAAACTTCTATCTGTAGATTCAATTTTCCATTTACTTTCAACTTCTGCAGAAGATGAGTTTCTTACCCTTTTCCATACCCACAAATACTCTTTCTTCTGCTTATTTCACTTCCCATCATCCTTTCCTTACCACAAGGGGCTTTTCTACTCTTCGGAAAAAAAAAAAGAGTCAAAGCAGAAGCTCACCCTTGTGTGATGCACCTAACATTATAAAAACAGTTTCAACTGTCAAATGTAACAGTTATAAACTACTACTATACGAAAGATACAGAAAGGGTTGTATTCTGTTTATGTATTAACATGGCAGGGGAAGACGAAAAATGCATGAAGTTACACATTAACGCTGCTAAGGAAGTTAATGAGAAAGGTAATTTCTAGAAGCAGAAATGAAAGACAACAGTATTCACATCAACCAAAACAGATTAATACTTCTTAATGAGAACTTTTTTGATTTTTTTCCCCTTACCTTAGGAGTTTGGGACTGCACAGAGAAAGGATTCATTGGTACTCCAGCAGATCTTTTCCTTTTCAGCATTATAATTGGTGGTGGACTTATCTGGACAGTCTGAATATTGAAAGAAAAGAGAAAATGATGACATGGAGAGGTGGTGTTTAGTGTTTTCTTTTACCTTGGTCAGTAACATTTTCCATCAAAGAAAAAGAAGGCCACCAGTATTTCTCATCTGCCAACAAAACACACCTCCTGGTACACAACTCAGCCACGTAAAAAGAAAAAGTTATCTGAACAATCAGCCTGCGAATACAGACACTAGTTTTTTTTGGTAAACAGTTTGAGAGAAAAACTGTCATCAATAAGTGAAACAGTTTTCAAACAGTGGGCATTTCAATACCTAACCACGCCTTTAATGCACAAGTATCAGAATAACTGGTGGGATGTTCTTCATGTCTGCTGACACAGTAGTACTAAGCACACATGCCTTAAGAAAGGCAAAAGTGCTCTTTCAGCACTGTCACACTAGAGGAAAACCCATTTTAATTGACTTACATTTACAGATACTTTATACTCATCGACACCTAATAACAAAAAGACATTTTGGAGAACAAACAATAAAGCCAAAAAACAATAGCTAACTACTACTTAAGTAAACAGAAACCATAGTGTAATTATTAGCATTATTTCCCCTAATCAATGCTCCACAAAATTGAACAGCATTAAAATGCATTTGCTTAATGATCTGAGGGTTTTTCATAGCCTAAGATATTATAACTCTCCATCAGATGTCATAGGGAGGAGTAAAATACCAAGCACATGAAATCAACAGAACAACTACACTGAAACATCTATACCCCTCTTATTGCTCTGTAAAAACACATTATGCTTATTATGATACTACACATTTTAANGCATGAAATCAACAGAACAACTTTACACTGAAACATCTATACCCCTCTTATCGCTCTGTAAAAACACATTATGCTTATTATGATACTACACATTTTAATTCAGTATCTCACCACTACAGCAGTTCCACGGTTTACATGCAAGCAATCATTTCAGTTTTAAGAAATTCTGCTAAGGTGCATTAACTCATTGAAAAGTCATTAATGACGAAGAACAGCCTCATTTGAGACAGTCCAACCCAGCTACAGCAGCCATCCTGCACTCCTCACTCAGAGGAAGTGTTAATCTGTTCTTCTGTAGCAAAATGTGGAAAGCAGGGGGATGCAGACAGAAGTTCAGCCTATGTCATCTGCTGAAAGAGTCCTCCCTCAGCTCCCCTCGTGAACCCAAACATGCCAGATGGACATACCCTACTGTATACTGGCTGGAGCATGGTGACACACATGTACAGTATGCACGATTCAGATGCAGGCACGTCCTGTTGACTTACTGATGTCAACTTACTGTTGACTCCAAGCTGACCAAAACCTAGAAGGCTGCATTAGCACAGGCTGTATGTCACATTAATATAAACCATCTCTAACCAGGGTGTAGTAGTTTTGGCTTATCAAACCAATGCAGTCATGCGCCTTCTGCATGGTGGAGTTGACAGGTAGACTGCATATATACATGGAATAGAGCAAGCAGATAGTACTATGGAAGAGATCAGTCTTAGATGGTCTAGTAGTTTTAGGAAGAACTTTATTTTCTTGGTATGTTCCACAGCAAGAAAAATGGATGGATTTAGGTGTTTCAAGCAGATTTTACTAATATACTTACTTCAGCATTAAGATCTTGAAGAATATCCCCTAGTAAGTCATCCTTTGACAGGTCCACAGTTTTCTGTAAGATAACAGATTAACCAAACAGTTCTATGTGAAAACCCAATCAGGAGACCAGCAGCAAATGACTGAAGGGTTTCTACAAAACACACACGTTTTCAGGAACGCTCCATACACAACAGATTGTAATAGGAGTTTATGTCTTAGTAAATGCAGGAAACTGAAATGAGCCCTTGCTTTATTCCACCCCCACTAAAACACTGCAAACAAGTTAGAAATCTTTAAATTCAAAAACATAGAAACTTACATCTGTGTTTTTCTTCCCAGCACTGGCTATAAACATAGACTTAATTGTGTTTGGCTTTGACACCACAGATTTTTTCATGTTCTTTTTATCAATTGTAGATGTTTTGCCACCTTTTCCTACAGAAAAATAAAAAATTGTGAATTCTACATCAGAAAAGGTCCATGTTTAACGGTCCAGTTATCAGCAGGAATAGATAGCTGAGGTAGTCTACTTCTTCCACCTTTACACTGCTGACTGAAATGAAGCTTAACCATCTTTCATTTGCTGCCAGCTTTGTAATTGTAACAGCTGTCATGCACACACACAAAAAAATCAAAACCCTATCAGCACCCTAACTTTCCTAGTCAAGTCAAAGATACTCTTTGCATAGTCAAGTTCATACTCCAGAAAAAGGGCCGAGATACTTTACATGGAAGCACCTACTGAAAAAAAAAGAAAAAGAGAGAGTCCAGGAGTTTGGCACTAGGCTTGGATTCTCAACATCAGACTCAATTTCTCAGTTTGCCACAAACTTCATAAAAGTTGGCAAAATCATTTGATCCCAGATCCTTAAAAGCATGCACGTTTTAGCGGTAAGAGAGATCGTGCATGCTTTAGCACTGGCTTTGGAAACCAAGTCGTTCCTAGATGCATTTGTTCCAGAAGCGAATATATATTCCACAGAAGACTGTAAGCAAAATTGCCCCGGTAGTGCTGAAGTAGTTAGCAGTGATTTGACCTCAATTTGTGAAAGTCTATCTTCTGCATCACAGGGGCTAAACGAAATCCGCAGTCACAGGCACAGAACTACAGCGCTTCAAGTAACACGTCATTTGGCCGTATTCACCACACACTGATGCCAAGAAGTTGCCCATTTTAGGTACCTTTTAAAAGCTACTTTAGAACACTTTCTACCGCAGTCATGGTCAACCTACCTTTCCTATTGGAACCAAGAGCATCATCATCCAGATCTTCATCAAAGATTTCCCTTCCATCTTCTACATAACCTATCCCATCTGCAGAAAAACAAATTATTAAAAATTTTCATTTTAAATTGTCTTCTGATATTTCTAAATACATTCATAATCCAAAGTTTTACATATTTAAACACTTTTTCCCCTTCAACACAGAGCAAAAGTTATAAATGTAAAAGTTGAAAAACACAGCACTCTCAGCTGTATCTTCTATTAGACTAAATGTATTAGTATGTGTTTAATTAGACATTAGCAACTACAGTATTTCTTTTTAAAGTTACACCACTGATAACTGGAAATAAGATTTCAGAAACAGTTCTTAATGGAAAAATATTCTCATTACCATCCCAATACACTACTACGAGAACAATGCAAAAGATTCATTTCCATATAAAAGCTTATCTTTTGCTTGTTGCCCAAAACAATTTGTAAGCATGTCCTAAGTATAATTTACCTCAAATCATGAACATCATGAAGCCTGAGTTAAAACACTATAATCAAAATAACTCTCCAAATGAATCTTAACTTACCATCATCAACAATCCAGTCATCATCCTGACGTTCTCTGACCATCTTGGAGTATTCTTCCTCATCTATTTCATCATAAACTCCTGTGAACTCCTCAACCTACAGTTAAGGTATACGGAGGATTAACAGTTCCCATACCACGACTTATTGATATAGGTCATCAGTAAGAACATAAAAGTTCCCAAGAAACGCATGGTTTTCTACACTGTTACGTTGTTCCCAACTAGTAAGTACAGTTATTCATTCAGTTTAAGTTCCATTTTCGGCAGTGACAAAAGACAAGGCACCAATTATTAAAATTATCACAGCATACTGAAACTCAAAATCTACTGAAGCACTGGCAGAGATTTAATTTAAAACTGACTTGCTTTACTGCTCATTTCACATTACAAAAAAAAAAAAAACCAAAACCAAAAAATTTTAGCAATGGAGACCTTCTGACCTTTGGCTCTACTCTCACAACACCAAGTAAAAAAGGTGATTTGACGTGCTCGAGCATCACGCTGACAATCTACGCACTTCAGGCTTCTTTAGATTTACCCACCTCAATGTGGAAGTCACCTCCTGTTGGCATTACAATGAATTGGGCGGTATCAATGTTATACTGCAGGATTTCAGTTCTACTGGTCGAATACTTAAATATTGGTTTCTTTGTGGAAACACAGCATATCAATATTAACGGATTTCAGTCACGCAAAGCTTTCAGATTCATTTAAAGTTTAAAATAATGTGAAGTTAAAAAAAGGTACTTCTCATCATAACATTAATAACACAATTAATTTTTTTCAGTTGGCCCTTTCCTGCGGGATAGTTATCAAGCAATATCAAGCATGTTTGACTTGAAGATGCTAAAATTGTTTTACTTTTGAAAACAGAAAGAAACCAATGAATGATACCAGAAAGCAGCACAATTACAGTTACGTTCTGAAACACATATGCTGGTAAAAAACAAAAGCAGATCTGAAAAGTAGATTTTGTTTCCCACAACTTCTAGATACGTATAAAGGGCAGTTAAGCATCTCAGCTCACATTCACTTTTCATCAAAAAGATGAGGAATTTTCACCTCATATTTTATTTTTTCACCGGCTTTGGCTTTTTTCAGACGTTCCAGAGCTTCTTGCTGGCCTCTTCTAGACTTCCTCTCGCGTCTAGAGCGTGATGCTGCAAAACTTCCAGACTCATGCATACCTGCAATTAATTAAAAACCAGAGAAATAAGCTTAGTAACGAGCTGCCATTATATTTGGTACTTAGTGTTCAGTGATGTATTAATAGCTGTTTGCAGTTTTGTTGAACTTAACACAGAGACCAGACCTACTTGGCTAAAAGCACACGGTTGTGGGTGGCTCTTGATAAGCCAGTTCTGGGATTAGACTGAAGGTACGGGCTCAGACAGACACAGAGATCCGACGGACTTTGTGCCAGTTCACACAGAGCAAGAAGCTACCGCCTAGATTTCCAAAGCGCCCCTCAAATCTCATCAACCCTTATCTGAACAGGATCCCCTCCACTCCTTCCTTGGGAATTTCCATCTCCTTTTATTTTGCATGTCTCCATGACAACTCAGGAACAGACAGACTTAGAAAAGGCCTATATTGCTATAAAGCAGTCATTTTTTTTAGGCTGTTTCACAGCCTAAAAAACTCACACAGTTTAATAGACTGAGACAAACTAGTAACCTGTTGACAGCAGAAGACCGACGCCCCATTTTCCTCGTACACTTTCTTCCCTTTGCAACACTCCCGACAGCAACGTGCTCTCCCCTTCTCTAAACCTTACTTCTCTCTCCTAGGCATTTACCTGAACACAGGGAACGAATGGTCCCAATTCAACCTATGAAAGCAGACAAGCAGCCCAGGAACAAGACTAAGGGTTTTGCGTGAGGAGCTGGATCCCCCGGCTGCAGGCAGAGGAGACCCAGGGCCACAGCGGGTGGCCAGGCCAGGCCAGGCCGCCAGAGGAGAAGGCCGGTCGCTTCCCGGTGGCCGCAGGAGGCCAAATCGTTAGCCGAGCTGCACCTAGGCAGTGCGGCTGAGACAAGTAAGGACGGGCACCGCTGAGGGCTCGGACGGCCTAACAAGGGCCGTTTACGCTGCCTGGTACCGGGTGTGGAAGCCCTGCACAGCCGTAACGCTTTGGGTGTATTTACACGAGGTTTTCTGTCGGTTCTCTGCGCTCGCTGTCAGCAAAGCGCCGAAGGGGACGTGCTCCTGCCGAGCCAAACGTTCCTCTCACCGCCGGCTGAGCCCACCCGCGCCCGCCGGTGCCCGCGGCAGCGAAGCGCCACCGCGTCCCCGGGCTGCGAGCGCCCAAGCCGGCGGCCCCAGAGGC
>VZSC01002508.1:0-120985 GCA_013398225.1 Steatornis caripensis
ATCAGAAATAGTGTGGTCAGCAGGACTGGGGAAGTGATCGTCCTCCTGTACTTGGCACTAGTGAGGCCACACCTTGAATACAGTTTTGGGCTCCTCACTAGAGAAAGACACTGAGGTGCTGGAGCATATCCAAAGAAGAGCAATGAAGCTGGTGAAGGGTCTAGAGCACAAGCCTTATGAGGAGCAGCTGAAGGAACTGGGGTTATTTATCCTGGAGAAAAGGAGGCTCCATACAACTACCTGAAAGGAGGTTGTAGCAAGGTGGGAGTCAGTCTCTTCTCCTGAGTAACAAGCGATAGGAGAAGAGGAAATGGCCTCAAGTTGTACAAGGGGCAGTTTAGATTGGATGTTAGCAAAAATTTCTTCACCAAAAGGGTTGTCAAGCACTGGAACAGGCTGCCCAGGGAAGTGGCTGAGTCACCAGCCCTGGAGGAATTTAAAAGACATGTAGATGTGCTCAGGGACATGGTTTAGTGGTAGACTTGGCAGTCCTAGGTTAACAGCTGGACTTGATGATCTTAAATGTTTTTTCCAACCAAAACAATTTTATCATTCTATTGGCCTTGAACTATTATGTGAATCTCCTTTTCTGCAATGTGAAAGGCCATCACAAGCTCTTGTCTACAAGCAACAAAATCAATGCCTATGTTTTCATGACTACCAGCAACACCGTGACTTTTATAAAGGTGAGAATGGCGTATACATTACGATGACAGACTTAAGCTTACTTATCATCCTGTCCTGGTGCTACATACTTTCATCAGTTGCTAGGTATAACTCAAAAACCAAAGACAGGTTCAAAAAGCATCCTGTGGTCTGATATCACTTCCATGTCTGTTCACATAATCGTGTATTGTCAGAGAAACTCCTATTGCCAAGGCTGGAGTGCAGGAGTTTAATTTACTGAGCTATTCTGGGCAGCCCAATAGGAAGCTATGAGATGGAGATTTTTGTGAGCTACCAAAGCCCAGGCTGACAACTCATCCAACGTACCCCAAGCAGCCACTCTGTAAAGCATGCATCTAATAAACACAAGTTTCCAGACCCTGAAAGGACATGAAACCAAGCTGCAGTTACATAACATACCTGTTGACTTTCAGTAGGTGAACGACAACTGCACTATCCAGAAATCCAACGGAATCATGAGCCATCAACAAGGTCCAGGCCTTGGCTGCAGTCTGGCAACAAACAAACTACCGCATAATAGGAAACGCCTTCCTGAGAATGGTTTCCTGAAGGGAAGAACATATGCTGCCTTTCCNGACTTTCAGTAGGTGAATGACAACTGCACTATCCAGAAATCCAACGGAATCATGAGCCATCAACAAGGTCCAGGCCTTGGCTGCAGTCTGGCAACAAACAAACTACCGCATAATAGGAAACGCCTTCCTGAGAATGGTTTCCTGAAGGGAAGAACATATGCTGCCTTTCCAAAGAGTGAGTGAGTAATGCCAATCCAGTGCAGGAGCTATTTTCTTTCAACACTTAAAAATAACTTTACGGTTGAGGGTGATTATCTGTTTCCTCCTATTCCCTAGTAAATAATTCTTCCCCTCCCTCATAAATGCACTAGCATTCCTGCCCCCACATTCTCACAAAGGCAGTAAAATCCATGATTGTGCAGAGACACGTGACTTCAGCTTCTTTACTATGGGACACAGTCGCCGACTCTGAAACAGATACCTGGATCTTATTTCCAATAAATTCAACATAATGCAGGGAAGAAAAGAGATACCGAGGCTGGCTGAAATTTCAGCCAGCTGAAGTTGGTATGTACATTTTTTAATCACCTAAAGCAATGATGGACACTGATATGTCTGCTATGTGCTGGTCTGATACCAGTTTTTGAGCCTGAACTTCTTTGTTCGTTTTCTTCCCACAAAGTCAACAAGTGAAAGAAATTTAAAGTCTCCATCACCTGTATGAAAGGCAGAACCTGGTTATCCAAACCATGTCAAGAACAGTAACACCTGTATGATGGTAACAACCCCAACAAGGCTTCAGTTGGGCTTGACAGCACTGTAGCAGGTTAATGACTGAAGAACTTAATTACAGCTTTGCAGTTTCTTTGTCAGACTCACCTAAATACAGCCAGCACACCATAGTCTTCAAGCTGTTTGAGATTATTCAAGCCATTTGGGTAGTTCCAGGCTTTCAGACTTGGCATTTTTAAGCACTCTCTGATGACTCAGATTAGTTTAGAGACACGTAAGGAAGACAGGAGAGAATTAAGATACTCCTTTGGGAAGTGAGAGTAGGTAATAATATTTGGAAACAAAACTTCTTCCAAACACAGATATAGCAAATACTGAGCTAATTCCATGGGGCAAAGAACTGGCTGGACCTTTATGGGGGGCTAGACCCTGCCTTATCTATGACAGGTCACTGTCTCTTCCTCACCAATACAGATGACATTGGGATCTCTGAATGATCAAAAGGGTCTGCTACTCCAGTTAATGGATTGCTCAGGGAAGCAGTGCAAGGCAAACGTTTGAAAAAGATCAGATGAATATTGGAGATACTCAGAAGCTGTCCAGACACCATCCTGGGCAACCAGCCCTAAATGGCCTTGCTTGAGCCGGGGATGGGGGGTGATGGTGGTGTTGGACCAGATTACCTCCAGAGGTCCTTTAATGCCTATTTATTAGTCTCACATTCTGTCTGCACTGATCATCAAGTTCTTGAACAAGTTTCACCCTGGAGTACCCTCTTTATCCTGGGGATACCAGGCACGATGCTGATACCACCAGATCAGAGGATGCTTTCTGGAATTTTCTGCCTAGTTTTACATGAAGCTTTTTACACAGAATTATCTTGTACAACATACGTCTCTGAACAAAGGAACTAGAAGGAGTTTGATTTTTGTAGTGTCACGAGTAATAGGGGTAATTAATTGTGGATATGACTCCAGGAAAATCTAGAAATAGTATTCAGCTGTTAAGAGACCATACAACTCCCTTAAAAGAAAGCCTTTCACAATTCACGTAGATGCATTAGCTTAACTGTATTCTCAAATGAGACATGTTCAAGACTGCTGACTGCTAAAAATTCATTGTTTTATTATTCTTTTTCATTACCACAGACACTGCTGTTATAAATTAAGAAAACATACCGACACACACACAAAAATAATGTGTAGGAAGATATCCCTCAGGTGAGAAACACCTTCCACCACTACTTGGGTAATGGTAGAATGTTGGATTCAGGCTATGATGTTTCAACAGCAAATACAATTGCACTTCTGTAGAACTGCTCCTGTAGCCACGATGCCAAAGCTAGAAGGCTGATTGCAGGTGAACACTGAATGAAGCAATTTTGGTGTCAGCCATACCCCAGGGATTTGATTTTTGGGTATATACTTAGGAAAATACCAATCTTTCTTGCCCTACTTTAAATTGGTATTTACATTCCTAGGAAAGTCACTACTGTTTTCAACATCTAAATGTTTTTTTTTATAGACTAACAGAATTTCAAGTATTTGGAACCTGTATCTTGAGTAGAAATCTGTCAGGCGTCAAACAATCTTTCAGGAGCAATTTCCACCTAATAAACTTGCTGATATATAGATGTTAGTAACAGCACCCAGGGTTTTTTTTGTTCAGTAAATGTGATGAACACCATTAGCACATGAAGAAAAAACGAACTCCGAATACTCTGTCAAAGATTTGCAGAAGCATTTTTTGAGTAATTTTCCTTAAACTCTAAAGCTCCAATATTAATGCTGTGTTTGTGTAGTCTAAAGATTAGCATTTCTGCTCTGCAGCCATTTCCTAAGACAACAACCAAGACAGGGAATTGAACATGTCAGGACACTGAGGTTCTGGTCAGAGTTGTAGCAGAGTCTTTCTCTGCACAGCAAACTTGGACAAAGTATTGAATAAGATACGTTATTTAACCTCCCTTTACCTAAGTTTACCTCCATGGGAGTATTCCCCCTACATAAGGGCACATGCTAAATTCATGTTTGTATAGTGCCTATACCTTTTGATGGGAGTTTTTTTTCAGAGTTGCTAAACAACGTCACTATTATTGAGTAATAAACAAACAAGTTATTTGTGCCAACAGTCCAAGTCCTACCTGGGCACTATTTTGTACTGTGGTGTGAGGAAATTGTTTAATTTTCTTTTCTTTTCAATGCCAGTACTTTTTTGAATTTCAAAAAGCATTGCAAGTAAAGTGCTCTTGATCTAATGTTATTAAATCACCTTAGAGGAAAACAATTCAAGCACAGAAAAAAGACGGTGCTTACAGAAAGTTTTCCGAATTGCAAGTGATCGTATAATATTTTAACACACCAAGTCAGTGAAACTTTCCACTCTAGTTCTGTTATAATAAACCAGGACATGACATCTGCCTTGGAGCCTTTCCTAATGGTCTCATATCCTCCAAAATCCTGCAAAAAAATGAAAGCTTTCTGTACCAGAGAAGGTCATCACAGAGGTCCATTTTCCCAAATGGCCCCAATGAATATCAAGGTTTCAGTACTCGGACCTTTGCTGATCTGAGTTGCGCCTTAGCATCAGTGGCAGAGAGGTGGGCTGCAAGGAGGCAGGCACCAAAATATTTGGGAACTAACACGTTGCAAAAAAGCAGGAACTACCTGACTGTTCATAACAACACAGTTTTCCCAGTGATTTCAATCCTGCATCTTTTCTTAATCAATTCCAGCTTTCAGACAATCTAAAACTTAGTCTGAGGTAGACAAAAACAACAACAGTCGAACCCAGTAGTAATACGTCATTTCAGCACAACGATAAAGCAGAGAAATGTCTTTCGTTGGACATAGACCTGTAAAAAACCCTCTCAAATAATAAGCAATGGAGGCACAACCTCCATCAAACCACCTGATGAAATCTCCTCCACAGGTGTCTCTTCTTTGCCTGGTAGTACCAGAACGCTTTACTTTGGCCCCTTTGCTTTGACCTGAGGTCCAGACTCCACCAGAAATCAAATAATGTGCAATATTTTTCATACAGAAACTCCAGCGAACAGGGTAAAATCTGATCTCAGAGCATTATGAAAGTGCTACGCTTCAATTTCATATTTCCCTGGTTGTGGTTTTACATATTAAGAATAACTTGTGAATTGTGCTTGTGGCCTTGCTATGTTGTTTTGTTTTGCTATGAGCAGGCACAAATTAGATTTCTGGTCTCATCCTCTTTACCCTGACTAAGTGGTAAAACGACAGCAAGATCAGAGCCTGAGGGGACAAGGACATGTCAGCAATCTGGCCGAGTAATTAAGCAATGAAATGATAGGTATGACAAGTAGTTTCATTCAATTCTTAAATTAAAGTACAGCAGATTCAACATAAGGCAAAACACATAATAATATGCACAAACTGGGAGAGATGTGCTGGAAGAGAAGCCTTCTGTCCTCATCTTCCTACCCTTCAAAACAAGCGGTCAGCATGTATCAAATTCAATTTAAGAAGGGCCCATTAACATATAATATTAAATGCTTATTCTGTTTAAAAAAGCACAAGTGGTGCTAACACTTGAAACACTGGAGTTGCAATTCACACCACAGAAGTCAGCTGTTGTAATCCTAAAGTATCTATGCTGCACATTGTCTGCTTCAACAGAAGTTAACTCATAATTTCCCTTGACAAACACAGATGTATGTGCATTAGTATGCCTAGTCTGGACGTTCCTAATAAACAGTTAATCTGATTTAAAGTAGATTGCCTTTTTTAAAAAATTACTTCAACATACCTGTGGAATTGGACATATATAAATCCCAATACAAATAAACAGTATCCAGCACTAAGCTCTTAAAACCCAGATTTATGACAGAAATGTGGAGACAGACTCTTCAACAGGGGCAAGGCTTAGCGGCATTACAATAAACGAGGACAAAGTATTGTTCCTTCCTTCTCAATGGCATATCCAGCTGTCCTGTAACATTTGTTACTAGAAGACTCTTTTCTTTGAAACTGCAGTTGCTGTTACTGTTATTAAATTCCTAAAGAAAAAATACAAGCTCCTACTGCTGCTCTCTCCCTATGAACCAGCAAGTGAATAGCGATGAGCCGACACCTTATTAAGGATAAGCAAAGCTTTTAAGATGGCCTGCAGAAATAAATAGTATGTCTACAATACACATACAGGTACTGTTAATAACAAAGTTGAAATTTTGGTATGAAAAACCTACCTTAGGAGAAGAAGAAAGCTCCCTCGATGCAGGAATAACGTACCTTAGGAGAAGAAGAAAGCTCCCTCGATGCAGGAATAACGTACCTTAGGAGAAGAAGAAAGCTCCCTCGATGCAGGAATAACGTACCTTAGGAGAAGAAGAAAGCTCCCTCGATGCAGGAATAACGTACCTTAGGAGAAGAAGAAAGCTCCCTCGATGCAGGAATAACGTACCTTAGGAGAAGAAGAAAGCTCCCTCGATGCAGGAATAACGTACCTTAGGAGAAGAAGAAAGCTCCCTCGATGCAGGAATAACGTACCTTAGGAGAAGAAGAAAGCTCCCTCGATGCAGGAATAACGTACCTTAGGAGAAGAAGAAAGCTCCCTCGATGCAGGAATAACGTACCTTAGGAGAAGAAGAAAGCTCCCTCGATGCAGGAATAACGTACCTTAGGAGAAGAAGAAAGCTCCCTCGATGCAGGAATAACGTACCTTAGGAGAAGAAGAAAGCTCCCTCGATGCAGGAATAACGTACCTTAGGAGAAGAAGAAAGCTCCCTCGATGCAGGAATAACGTACCTTAGGAGAAGAAGAAAGCTCCCTCGATGCAGGAATAACGTACCTTAGGAGAAGAAGAAAGCTCCCTCGATGCAGGAATAACGTACCTTAGGAGAAGAAGAAAGCTCCCTCGATGCAGGAATAGCTGACACGTTCTCACTCATGCCTGTCTCTGTCTTTGGCAAGAGGTTTGGTGGTTCAGGAGCCTTTCTTTTCATCTTCTTTTCTGGTTCTTGCAGTGGAGCAACTTTAGTTAAAGCAGGGCTTGATTTTGGTTCATAAAATGGATTTGATCTAATTAAAAGAAGGGAAACATATTTCTTTGCTATTTCTTTGGAATTAAGACCAAAAATAAGACCTGTTTAGAGAAGCCAGTAACTAAAGTGCTTTTATTATCCCACATAAAAATATGTTTTGCCATTACATGCTTCTAGATACTACTTTTTTGTACTATTGAAAAGTCAGTTAGAACAGCTAAAACTGCATTAGATCAGAATTTCCATAAATTTTATGAAGTCCTGTAAATTACAGAAGTTTTATGAATTGCATAAAGCTAACTCTTCAATTATACTTAGCTATCTAATAGTGATCTGATTTACAGACAAGCTTAATATCAACAAATCTGAGTGAAGTTGCTGGCTGTTTAATATTCTAATGAACAGAATTGAGAATGCTTCATTAGAACGGAGTTAAGAATCAAGCCACTTATACCTGCATGCTTCAACATGGCTTTAGAGGCCACACTCTTGGATGTCCCAGTCTGAAAATTTTGGCCTCCATAGGTACACAACCCACATCAAGTGTATTTTAAATTCTGCAGCATACAGGCACCACAACATTTCAAGAACACTCTTTGGATAAAAGAATAGTGTAAGAAAACCTCAGCTGACTTGCGTATAACTCTCTACAGATACCAGTAGCCATTATCTCTCTATTTTGAAAGTGCTTTTCATAACTAAACCTTGTTTAAGAAACACAGTAAAAATCTTTCACCAAGTGAATGCAGTCCCAAGCACTATTCTTAACCCTGGCGCTCATGCTCCAACTTCGCATTTGTTCCACCCTAAGTAAATCATTCCACAGCATTTCCAAATTTTATCTATTAGTTTGATACATCAAATATCAATCAATAATACATCAAATAATGGCTTCTACTACACACTTAGAAGAGCCAGCAATTTTGTATACTGTTAAGGATACTTATGGGAATCTTCTTTACACTGAATTATTTTATTCATAATATTTGCTTTTCATATTTTGCAATCCAAAACTCGACTGTTAATTACAAAACCAATATGTTAATTAATTCCTTTCTAGTCCATACTTCCCCTGCAAGATACATTTATCATATATCTCAAACTATGTTTATGTAACTAAGTCACTGCAATTCCCACAGATCTATCTGCATACAGTTATATAAAGCGTAACTAATCACGACAAATAACCTCAGTCCCTTGAATTCAACTTTAGACAGAAACAATAATGCATACAGCATCAAGCAAGAGGCTGCCTAGACAGATCCATTCACAAATTTCCTTTCAGGATAAGACTCATGAGCTAGTACACACCGTTTGTAAAGAACTACAACAGCAAAATTTTGGCACAAGCGAAAACCACTATTCGTCCAGTTTCCCTTCACACCACACCAAATTTCTCTCAGTTTTGTGTACTTTTAGTATGAAAATATGTCTTTCAGCCTCATGGACTGATTTTAGAACTTAGTTTAACGTAGTTTATCATCATTTACTTTTCACTGAGAAAAAGTAAGCAATTAAAAATCCACACCACAGAACATAAGTCTACGTCTAAAAGGCAAAGCTTACTGAAGCACATAAAAGAAGACCCGGCTTAAAACCTCCAGACCTTTCTGAGAATCTGCTTCTGCTTATTACAGAGAAAGAGATCTAAATCCAGATACCAAAGTGAAAGGAAAAACTAACACTAAAATAACTCATCTGCTGACTGAAGGCAACTTTCAGGTGTTCCCACTTTGCTGCCCATCAAGCACAAAGCCACTAGTGCAATCAAAACTAAAGGCAACAACAAAATAATGAGTTAAATAGAAATGGATGGGTGTTTTCCATGGGAGGCAGTAGAAAAAGGAGGGTATTCAGGCTGGAGTGGAGAATGCACCTAGCTGTCAGTAGCTCTAATTTAGCTGACAGCCCAGCTCAGCTGTCTTCAGACACCAGAAAGTTCAAAGGAAGGTGAAAATGAAGATAAAAGAGATAAAGGCTGAAGAACAATGCGTTCTACAGGAGAGCACAAGGGTTGGTTTAGTTCAACAAGTTAGTCATCTGAATCGCCAACAGACACAGCATGTTTGGCAGGGAAGTAATTTACCTCTGTGTACTTGGAATTAGAAAAGTGGATTCGTAAGGTGTTAAAATGGATTTGGTGTGAGAAAAAAAAATATCAATGAGAGTAAAAAAAGTTTGGAAGAACCATCTTTTGAATTTTTATGCTTCAGAATTGTCTGCACTGCATGCATAATCTTGAAGAACTGTGCCCTACTGCACGCACCAGAAGAAAGTGCTGTAAGAAGACAAGTGATTGCCTTTCTTTACTAGAGAAGAACTTGCTTGAAAGCCAGGCTAAAACCGTTGTATTTTGGCCATAGTACAGGCAGAACGCATACACACCATTTCCTACCTTCCTCTCTACCGCTTTTAATTGGTCTTAAAAATATTTAGAAAGATTTTTAAAAAATTATGTTTAATACAGAAAAAAACCCCAAAAAGTTCTTGCCTGAAGAGGCTATAAATTTTGAAGTCATGGGGATCTGATACATATAGCAGAGTTTGGTCCAACAGCTTCCACGTAGCTATACAAGAAACTAAGCATGGGAAAAGTCTGGCTGGAAAAAGCCTCAGCTGAAAAATACTGAAGCACTTTTCTCTGAGGTCAGCTCTCGTACTTTTTGCTTCTGTGAAGTTATTTAATTGATCCACAACAATATGATTTGCCTAAACTGATACCAGACTGTCCATCACAAAATTAAAAAAACCAAACCTGACAAACTACATAGCATTAAGCTGTCACTGGCAGCGTGGCGGCTTGTGGCTTCTTGTGCAATAGGCAGCTTCAATAGATAGCAACTCCACAGACTCTCTAATTAGACAGCATTATTCTAAGACACTCAATGATTAACGAGGTAAGAAGCCACGGAGCCAAATAATATATGAAAGCAAGTTTTATTCTGACCAATTTAAAAATTATTTTGATCAGCATTAATGGTTAACTGAAAAAAAAAATTAACATTTTATTGAGGAGGGAAACGGAAGCTGTCAGTGTGGCAGGGTTAAAAGGTCAGGCAATATTATCAATCAGAAGTACTAAGGTTGAAAGCAGTATACTTTAAGTAGTTGTGAGCCATGCTATTTTCAACCAATTAATGTAGCAAGGTGTGCTGTCCTTTATTAACAGGTAGCCACCTACCATTTTGATTTTAATGTATAAAATTCAGAGAGGGAAAAGCAGAATTTCACACTAACATTCAAATGTCCAAACTAACAAAAGAGAAGTGTGTTCCTTATCCCTAGCTAGGTACGAGAATGTTTTGAGAGCACAGTTTTACAGCAGAATACATGTACTGGATCATTTAAGTCCCTCTGTACCATGCAACGTCTCATTACGCTTATGCTTGTGACTATGCTTTGCTTACGTGTGTTGTGAAATCTTAAGTTATCTTCACAACATTAGTGAAATACTTTTCAATTAAGCCAATTACCCAATATAAATCCTTCACAGAGGCGCAGTAAGGGTAAGCACCTTTTCCAAGATTACAATGAGAGCCTGTTACAAAACTGGAGTCAGAGTTCAGCTCTTGGGGCACTTTGTGTAAGCTCTGAGTCCAGGAGCAAAACTGAGGATCTGCCAGAGTGGGACAAGGGTCCTGATGCTAACTGATGTGTCCATGTTCCCATGACACATCATCGCATTTCACACAAAATACAAGAGGAAAATGCCAGGTGGTGCATTAAGCGAACTCCAATGAAACGTTTAAGACTCAGGGGTAAAAATACATTGTATTTCCTGAGCAACAGTAAATGTATTTCAGGAGCCTTCTCTTTCTCATGCCTTCCATCTATCAGGTTCAAAACCACTCCTGGGGAAAACACTAGAACAGCAGTAGTCAAAAATGTTTAATCATATAATAACTACCCAAAACGAACAAACAAAAAAAAAATCAAAAGACAAGATGTTAGGAGAGAAGTTGAAAATGATATGCAAAGTTTTCTAATGCCGTGATATGACTCAGTTGTTCAGCCTTGTCTTGAATACACTGCTCAGGCCAAGTCAACACATCTTAAAATAGATACACAGCAGAAGAAACAACAGGGTCCAGAGACGTGTGGTGAAAATGATTAGAGAGACGAAGAGACTTCTGTATGAAGAGAGATTGAAAAAGTTAGCACAATGTAACTCAGACAAGCAACAAGTAATGGCGAACATGCTAGAGACATACAACACAGAAACTGTTTATAGCAGATAGATCCAATACTACCAATTGTTGTTTTGATAAGCCAGCAGAAGAGAGAATGTATGGGATTGGAAAGGTAGCTTATTTACAATCAATAAAAGGAAACACATTTCCTGTAAGATCTTGGGGTTTTGTGGAACTCTCTACCACAACATGACACTAAAGCCTAGACTTTAACAGGATTTGGAAGAAGATTAGCCACTTATTTAGATAATAAAAGCATCGATATTCACATTGGATAAGAAACAATACAGATCTGGACATAAACCCTCATGATTTAGGGCACACAAATACCAACTAGCACTGCCTATGAAAACCCTTCCTTTGGTGCTCGCTGCACCACGCCTTAGCATAAACTTTCTACTGAAAAATTTGGAAGTTAATGACATGAGATAAGGCATAATACTGCTTGTAGGTGTGAGTTAGTATCACAAGTCCTATGCTTCTAGACTGGAGTTTTATTACTACACTTATTCCTCCAGAGTGTTTCAGTACACAGATTCAAAGGTTCTCCTTGCCACATTTCCACCCAATACATTTAACAAATGGTCTCCACGTCTTTTTCAGTGACATGGCGCTCCTGTAACCTGGGAGGAAAATGTGGAGAGGATGTTACTTTGCAGGTCAGGACATAAACTTATGTAAAAGACGCAAAAAACTATTTTACAGTGCTTTTTCACTCCTTAACCTTCCATCTTTCGACGGGACATTGCTTTTATCATGAAAACACAGATCAGATTTATGTTCAAGTAGAATCCACCTACAAGGAGTTTTTTTTACCCTTGGGGGAAAAAAAGCAAATAGGGCCATTAAAATAAGAAGGTGGCTGTTGTAAACAAGGGGCTAGAGAAATCGACAGTCCAGTACACAGAAAAAACAAGGCTGCCTGTTACAACATTGCTGCAAGCTCATTTGGCACAGATTTGCTTAGGGTGGAAATGTGAGTATAAATATAAAACAGAAAACTCTTCACTTGCCCATCCACGTAGCTTTTGGGCATTCTGCCCTTCTCAGTCTTTGCTGTCCTACCTACACTGGTATCTTTGCATGTGTAAAGTGTAAGTATTTTTAATTCCCTTCGGAGTCTCGTGATCGATGACTGATCAGGGATGCCTGGTGTGACTGTCAACAGTGCGATCACACTGTGCTCTGAAGACACAGCAGCCAGTGCTATTTGTTCAGGCAGTGCCCTGATGAATGGAGCTGGCAGAAACATCATTCTCCAATGCCCTTTTTTTCTTTTTTTTTCCACAGAACAAACAACAACAACAAATCCATGGCCACAGAGCTTTAAAACTAAAAAACCCTGCAGGGTCCTTTATACATTTCTATTAGAGTGCATGGGAACCCTTTAATTTCCTAGAACACAGCTATAAACAGGGAAACATAAAGATGATATGACACATATTCAATATGAAGACAATGCAAATGTCATGCCATGATAAATCTCATTAAATAATGTAAAACTAAATGTTAATTACAGTTGCTGTCCATAAATTGCTCGCATGTAACCATCATAAACTGTCTTCTGAGTGGTGTGGTTGGTGACTAATGACCACAAACAAGGAGTCAGTATACACCTTCAAACCTCCCAAGCTGCACAGCTATGGCAAAAAGCTTTCACTCTTTTTTAGGTTTCTAATGCTAGAATACAAGGCAGTCAGTGTGAGTTTATAAAAGTTTCATGTGTGGTTATGATAAAAGAAACAACATAGAGAAAGTGCGTACAGCGTTATCTTTCCCAGACAGAGATTCAGTTTTACATGATTCTCAAAACTGTGGTATGCAGACTGCACAACGCTCTTCCTTTTTATATATCGCACCAGTATAAAACAAACTTTCCATTATCATTAACAGGAACTATTATTTTATGTACTAAAAATAATGGCAAAAAGGACAGGAAGGACTAAGCTCTGCTGCTCCTTAATTTTTGGTTCATTTGCAACTGTCAGGGCATGAAGTGCCAAAAAAGTACCCAGACTTGTTCCCTATCAAGTAATTTGCTATCAATGAAGCAAAGAAAAGTTTCCTAACTGATCACCTTCGCTGATTAGTGTGACTTAGGGGTATGGTATTTCCTGCTGCTGAGCTACCTGAGGAGTCTGTTCTAAGAAGGTGATTAAGGATCACCATGGTTGAACCCAATACACCTCGAGATTAAGCCAGGGATCCCACTAATGCTTCCAAAGCTGCTGAAAGATGAAGAATCATACTTACTCATCTAGCTCTTCCTCTTCAGCTTTGGAAGTATCTGCATAGAGGTATTTGCTCATATCCACTGGTCTGATGTTTTTTCTTTTTGCAGGTTGTGGAGGAGAATCTCTTACGGTTACAAATGTTTCAGGCTTGCGATCTGGCTCATCAAACGGGTTCAAGTACTCTGGGGCATCTTCATCCTTGAAGGGATTGTAATTGTCAGCACAGAAACTTTCTTCTGGCTTTGAAGATGAAGCTATTTCAGTATCTGGTTCTACCAAACAACAACAAAAAAATCATTAAACAGACTTAACATAGGAAAAATTTGAAACCATTTTATCAGATCTTTACGTTTTGAAGGCTTATTAAAAGGTCTGCTTCTTAACTCTCAATACATACAGTCCTAGCCTTAGATGAGTTTTCATGCTTTATTTATTTACAGTATAACCTTGTTTATTCAAAAATTGGTCTTTCAAAAGGTCATTTTCTCTAGAGTTTATTGAATAGGTTTCATTTTCTCACTTACTAAAGCTCTTTCAAGGTAATTAGTTATTAGTTTTCTTATTTGTCATATAAATAGGGTCGCAACAGATTTTAAAACATTTTCCCAAGCTATTAGCCAATTTGTATCCCAATAAAATATTCTTAACTATTTATTTGAGCTTTTAAAAAGAAAAAATATATCCTGTATTTTATAATGAAATTACTTTTACTGGATATTAAAAATGGTGCTAGTAAGTAGACTGTGTTTTCATTTGTTCAAATGACTGAACTAAAAATCAGTTATTAAGTATGACCAGTAATAACATTTCAAAACATACGTATTTTCACTGCTAACTGCTCCTGGTAACAATACATAGTCTCACAGTAAAAATGAATTTAAATTAATCCTGAAGAGACAGATAATCAAATTACTCAACTATTATTTGAACTGCACAAGAAAGTTATTAGCAACCTGGAGCTGCATGCAGTTCTGTACAGTAACAGACGCTACAGAAAGACCATTACACAAAAGGGAATGGCTGCCGGATATTGAATCATACAAATCCCCATACAGCAATACAATATTTCTTACAAAGACACTTAGTAATGTTAATCTTACTCTTCCTGCAGCATCAATTATCAGAAGCTCGGTTTAATATTGGATTTGATGTACTTCCAAAATCTATGCAAATAGGAACTTCAATGTAGTGTCATTAAAACCTAATTTTCGATAACCACTCCCACATTATTCTTAATGAAAAGTGTTTCTTTTTCAGATGTATGGTTACTAAATTGAACAAAGCATACATTTTAGCTTTAAAAGAAAAACTCCCAAGGCTCTAAAAAATAAAAAGATGGAATTCCAAGTGTGTTTGTGACTAAACAAATATCTGGGAAGACAAAATCACTAGTCACACAACTAACTAAGGGACAGGGCAGGGAAAGAAACAGCACTGCCGTTACTTGGTTTTGGATGTATGATGTACTGAAGTCACTAATCTGGGTGAATTGCTAGAAAATGTAAGTGTTCTCTACTCTGCCAATAAACTTCCAGCTCATCCTGTCTCCAGCCTTTAGCGCAGCCCAAGATGACAGAAAGCCCTACCCCACATAGTGTGACTGACTACAGCGTGAACATGAGCCACTCCTAGCCAGACAGGAACATGGTCCCCAGATGCAGGTAGCACCTTTCTACACACTGGAGTAGCTACCAGTCACTACACCGGGGCAAAGCCTTGGAGCAGGGAAGGCTTTAGTCCTTCTCAGAACAATTGAGACCTACCAGGAACTGGAAAGATCTCATTTTAGGAAGAACCCCACATTATAGTGCTCTTCTTCTTCTGGGTTCTTCAAATTTGAACCTCAAAGACTATGTTATCATACTGTCTTCTACACTATTTCTAAGGGTCTTTTTCTGAAGTGGTAGATCATTTCTCTATGATCAGAAAGTAGAAATCAAATGGGTGTGGCTGGAATAACAGAATAAATTAATCAAAACCTTTCTTAAGCTCAATGTGGACCCTCAGGAGATAAATCACTCATCTGACATCGAGGGTGAAACAAAGTAAAATTGTACTTTGCCAGACAATACTGCAGGTTTGAACTGGTAGACACACGACTACACACGGTGCTTGTGCCCGTGGGACTTCCCTATAGTGATTATTCAGAAAATTACTCAAAAAATTCCTTTAATTCCAAGTGAGGTGTGCAGTTTCTTATTCCTTCAGCAGCCTGGTCCAACTTAGCATTAAAGAAGCAACATATACAGTACACATCTATCTCTTATGTATCTCATAAGTTCTTAGATTTAACTTCAATTTCAGAATGCAGCTAACACAGTTTAAAGTCAAAAACTGGAGCAAAAAAGGAGACTGGGAAGAAGCGTAAACCAGACACTGCACTGAATGGGAAAAGACACAGCTGAAGTGAGACCACAGTAAGTTATTATTATCCTTAATGGTCAGTCCTTACACTACCAAAATGTCTTCTAAAAAGAACTAATTAATCAAAATCCTTATGACTAACAGTAAAAAACCTATTAATCAGGGTTGCAAATGTAATCAGGGTTAGCTAAACATAAAAAAAAGAGGTTCTGTTACTGCTTAAGCCAGTTAAGCCTCACCTGAATGTCATAAAGGAACATTTCAGCTGTGTCTTAGGAGATGGACATACAGACAAACTACTGCAGAATAAATCAGGGTGTATATCTGCAGTATGTCAGCTGTAATGTATGTGTTCACTCCTACCTCAGAGTAACTACAACACGTTTATCCCTTAATAAAAGGGAATAAACTACTGGGCACTTATCCTGGGAGAAAGGGTAGTTACTTTATGTGTAATGATTTGTTCATAAGTCCGCATCCTTACACTGGTTTACTTACATCACTCTAGCACCCAGCACAGGTGCTTGCCCTGGGATGCCCTGCATGTGGGTATCTACAGCTGAGCTAATTGTTCCAAACCCTTTACAGTCAAAGGATACAGGTATATGTTCAAACTGTTACTGTCTAAAATCAGGTGAGCAAAATCCTACCCTTCCTGTGCAGATACGTGTGACTTGAAGTGCATGGTAGTCAGGATACTACTCAAATGTTAGCCACACGTTTAGCGATTTGATGAACTAGGCCAAGCAGAAATGCTTTTGAGATCTGTCCTCAAAAGACAGTTTCATATAAAAAGCAGAAGAAACCTAATGAAATGCAGAAAAATGACTGATGTATGTCTTGTTCAAATTGTGCTACTTATTCACACCCTACAACAAAAATTTTTGCTACTTTAAACTCTGCTCAAATCTTAAAATATTTTATCAAGAGAGATCACAACTACGAATATGTGCTTGTGCAACTGCATATGAAAAGATGGATCACTGCACCTGCACGTGAATCTGTTTATAAATACGCATTACCATATCTAAGCAAAACTTCTTGATAACTTACAAGTAGTAATCAAATATTACTAGAAGGAACGCTAGTAATATTTCCTGGAGCTAAAAACATTCAGGGAAACAATCTCTTAAAACAATGCTGTAAGTTTTTGGTTTTAATTTGGTTTTAAGTATCTCCTGGAAACAATGAGTTAAATGCTTGTTTAAATCTGATAAGTTTTAAGGGGCAATGCAAATGTTTTTTGCAATTCTTTCTATTTCAACACTATGGATCAAATGCTGTAACCCGAACTAGGACAAAATTCTTTCTCTTGCTCATTGGCTCAACAGTAACTACAGGTTTGGCCTTAGATGTAGAGCACTGCAGATTAGAGCTCAGACCTCTGGCTTATTATTAATTAAAAGATTTCACAAAATCGTACACACAGGCTAAAATTAAAAGAGCTTCTAAAAGTATCCTTTTCAATAAACTTTCATAGGCAGAATTTTGTAGGGGCTCAACTAGAACCCACTTAACTTGGCTGATCGTTCTCTCTCCTCCTGTCATCCAGGATACTATTTTTTTTTTCCTCTACTTCCTTCAGTGTCCCCACAGGAGGGAGAGTCCCCACCTGAACCCAGACCTAACAAGGCTATCTCCCCATGGGGGCTCTGAAACCCTTTAGGAGTAGCTTTTATGTCAAGTGTTGGTTATCACTTTGTGAGCCTCTCTGTAACAAATTAAACTGCTAAGACAGTGATTCAACAACACTCCTCTTAAAGCTGCAGCCACTGTTGCCTTCTCTGCAACAAAGACACTCAATATTTTCTAAAGAACCTAATGGTGTTGGGAAGTGCATTTTGGGGGGCTGAACACACAACATCTTAAAAGGGGCTTATTTCCCTCTTCAGGCTGAGTTTACACCAAGGAGTAAACACAGATTTCCCTGCTCCCCCCTAATCATTAATCACAGCTGAAAACACAGGAATGCAGTCTCTACTGGAATCAATTTTTTTAGTTGCAGTTCTCTACACTGATATTAAAAGAAAAAAGAGAAAGACACTTGAAGTTCAGTACTCCAAGGGTCAAACACACAATACTTTTGCATGGTTAAGTAACAAAGCCACAGGGGTAGGAGTGACAAGACGAGAGGCAGAAGTATTACTACAGCAGAAGCACCAGCTGCTCTTGTGCCAGATTCTGGAAACATTACTCGCCCTAACTCCACTGAGAAGGACTGCTCGTGACAGTAATCGCTCTGACACTACCCATCTGCACAATCAGCCTTCCAGTTCCCAGAGGATCTCCAAAAAATCACCCTGCCCTTCAACCCACTTGCCTTTTGTAACACAAACATATTGTGACACATCCCTTAAAACCAAACAAAACCCCCACCTAAACATTACACACACCACTTTCCCCTTGGCAAAGGATGAAAGAACAAGCCACATGTGAAAGATATTTAGTTATGCCATTTACTGCACTACTGGCAGGCACACAGTCGCGACGGTGATGTGAGCAGCGTAACAAACAGCACAGAATAAAAATGTAACTTCCCAGTACTTCTAGAAAGCATAATGACGGGCATCCCTATAAGCCACTGATGATTTTCTATTACTTTTATCAATATTCATACAGCAACACATTACATTTCATTAAGAAATACAAGGAGAAGGGACAGAGTAACTGTTCTCCTCTATATTGGTTCTTGTACTACCCTACCCTCCTTAGGACTACACTAGAAGGATTCTGGGTTTTGGTACTGCACTGTACCACTGTTTTCACGTGCAGCGTAACACAAGCTGCAGGAAGCTCAGAAGTCTACACGCAAGGTAAAGAAACACAGCGCTAAAGTAAATGCTGTTTTGAATGAAAGGGGGAGGCAGCATCAGCAAATAGTTACACTCATGTCTCAGGTGTGTTGCAGGAAACTTGTATTGGTCATATGCCATTTCAAAATTTGCATTCCCCACCTAATTAAAAAAATATGTAGAGCACAGAAAGTGTGTTGTTGTTTTCTACTTGCATTTGTTGTATATGTTGACTTCCTCAACTAAAATATTTTGCACAAAAATCAACTAATTTAAGATTTCTGTTGAAACATGACTAAAAGACAATCCAAAAGGTAGTCCTCATATAATCATCTACATATTATCTAGAAAAAACTGTAGAGATACACTGTTCAAAGAGATTGTTTTTTATTTTCTAGATTTCTAATGTCTAGCTGACCTACTGGATACAGAAGGAATAAGCCTCAATTTGACATGTCCACCAAAAAACACAGCTGAAGATTTTTTTGAGGCGAGTTGTTCGTATGCACATTCACTCCACTGTGCATATAAGATCATTTACACTAAGGACTTTTTAAACCACAGCAGCATCCCAAGACAGCTTGCTGATGACCCTCTGCCACGCACCGCACCCACAGCAAGCACATGGATGCTGAAAGCACTCATGTCTTCAGTTTCTCTCCACCCTGCATTCCCAGGGTTAGGCGATTACGGGATTAGGAAGACAGAGAGAAAGTAGCTGGTTTGTGAACAGGCATAAGACATATCTGTCTAGGAAAAAAGTATCTACTAGTAAGTAATCCTCCTTCCTCTTTGACTGACTGTCAATACATACATATTCATACCCTGGGTGACTCTAAGCACTCTCTCACTAAGCACACAGGTTACAGGCTTGATAGGAATATCCCTGCCAAATGACACATCGTGTCTCCTAGTGTCTGATGGCAAAGTACTCAGGAAAGCAGGCTCCAAGTGGCTGCTCTGCACATCTTGGGGAAATTAAGTAACAAATTCTATGGAAAGACTCTGAACTTTCACAAAGTCTAAATTGAAGATTTTGCCTTGTCCAGATAAAAAGATAAAGCAGACTAACATGCAGTGAACAGAAAAATACTTCATCCTTGCACACATAAAAGGTTAATCTCTTGATTTAAGCAGATCACAAGACATGTGAAACAGGTAACGTGACTCTTTAAGCCTGTAGAAGAAAGTCCACCTTAAACTCCTGAACCTCTGTCATGCTCCCAAGCTCCTGGGGTGGCCACCAAAAAGGTCACATTCACTTACAGATGCAAAAGCAACAAACAAGCAGGCATGGTCTCAAAGAGCTTCCTAAAAACACATGGCAGCAATTTATAAGTTCCACTGAGGTCTCAAAGTAGAAGCATGTCCTATACCATGAGGGAATATATCTGCAGCCAAACAGGAAACAAACAGGGCAGCCTTCTGCAGTAGGGCAACAGGGTGAGAACAGCTGTAGTATTGTGTAGCTTCAAAATGTAGTCCAAAACAAAGGGAAATCTCCCCAAAACAGTAAGGTCTAGGTGCTCCTCATGTAGAGACACTGATCAAATTAGCCATAGACATACATCGCAGATTCCTGCTGTTGTTGAAGACCAGAATTGTCTTATCTAATTTGTCTCAGCACTGTTTTTTCCCCCCTGAACTTTCTGTGGAGGAAGACGACTGGAGGAAACGCACACGTCGAGAAGGCCTCCAAGCAAGGGAAGACACACAGAACCAGTGCCCACTATAGCGACAAGATAGGTCTGGAGTGGACAAGCCAGCACTTCTAAGAGGTGTTTGAGGTGACTAGAAGAATCTCTGGAGAGCCACTAATCGTAAAGTAAAAGCTTTTAAAATGCCACACCAGATGTCCCACTCTTGGTCTGACAGCCTGAAACACCCCAGATCTTCCACTTAGTTCACTGCTCCAGGAAGACATACTGCTGTCACAGGAACATGACAGAAGCTCCATCTCCCAAATGAAAAACATCTTATGACACAGTAGAAAGAATCTAGTGACACCCTGTTTATCAAAATCACTGTCATGTTGTTATACGTTGACTGCTGCATGATGGTGACAACGTGTGGGAGGAGTATTTGGTACACACACACCCAACAACTCAGCATTGCCGCCCACAGCCATATAGATGAGACTTCTTTAGGGACCTCATGGTCTGAGCCCTGAGACTGTCCAAGTCCACAGAACAGATCTAGAGGAATGGAAAAGTGTCCATGACTATGACTGAAGACAGCAGCAAAAGCTAGATGCCACCAAAGGGACCAGAATCAACTGAAAAAACATGCCCTACATATATTGTGAGTCTTCTGGGAACATAAGTGGCTGGCATCTTGGATGCAGGCTGCTCATAGTGAACTTGACATGAGGTGTCAAGCTACTCCAGCGCTAAGAAACAGCACTGGTTTATATCTCCCTGAGAAGGAACCAACTCTTAGTCCCTGTATTTTGTGGCCAGAACATCTGCTACTTTCTACCAGAGTAGGTTCTCTCTGGAAAGGAAAGAAAAGTTAGGTTTTGAAAACAGCAGTTTATATAGGATGGGACTCATACAGCTCTCTCCAGGAAGAAGGGAGTTCTTTCTAGAGCAGAGAAGGAAGAAAGGAATATAAACTGAGTCTCTTAGAGCAAATTCTCTATGGACAACTAGATGGATGAGAACAGGTGGTTTATATCCATGTTTCTTCTGCCTCCTTCTGTGGTCCTAAGGGAATTCACAGCTAAGGAACAGACTGGAAACAAAGCCAAAGATCCAGACACCAGAACTTAAATCCATACATACTGGTATCTACAAAGCTGAAACAACTTACTTCTGCAGCTCTAGAAACACCTGACAACTTTATAGGAGGGAGAAGCGGTTCAGCATAGTGGCTTTATGCCTTCGATGGCCAAATACAGAAAAGAGTGCAATGACCCTGTTTGAGAAATACAAGCTGTGAGACTACATGACAGCCGAAGTATGACAGGCCTTAGATAACCACTCACGTTGGCCTCTGTGGACTCAGAAGGCAGAAAAGCTACGTTGTGAGTAAACATTCAGCTTTTCCAGAGAAAGAGAGTAACCACAGGTAGAAACCGCATCTCAGAAACACACCCTCATTACTCATTAGACCTGACATTAGAAATCCCATGGCTGTACCCTGGGCTGCTCCTGTTCAATGTGATTCTTTTTCACCGCCATTAGAGTGGCTACTGGGGGTTGGTCAAAGGTGGCAAATGCACCTTGGTATTTTCTGAGCGAAGAAAAGTCTTGGAGCTTTGAACAAGAAAGGCTGAGTACAGCTTCAAACTTGGCAATTAACTATGGATTGGCATTTCAAGCAGCTGCAAACTAAGAAAGTCATATACACTTTTTTTATTGATGGCAGCAGATAGAAGCTCTGGACATGGAGTTGATGACAGCAGAGATATCTGCTGTCTTGGTGCTCCCTTCTGGCCTTATGGCCGAAGTCTTACCAGATTAATAACTTACAGGCGTTGTATTTCTCACTCAAACAGAATAAGAATGGGCATGTCGGTCTGGAAAGGGGATTAACACCTACCACGTGGTGCAACGTGCAATGCCAGGCGGCTTAACTGAGAGGAAAGCCATAAAAGCAAAAAAAGAAAAAAGAAAGAGACACAATTAAATTATAATAATGAAGATTAGTGCTAACCAAGAATAGCTATGATGCAGTGAAGACTGCAGTGAAGGAAGTTGTGATATAAACCAGCATCTATGTGAAACACAGGCACTTGACAGTATGTGTTGCTCATTTACACCACATGGGGTGAATACCAGTAACACACCTGACAGCTCTAAAAGTCACTGCTTCAACTCTTAGCTGGTAGTCCCCAGTGGCAAACACACATAAGAATGTGACTTGAAGAGTAAATCCATTTCCCAGTGGCAACTGGATCACTGCTATTGCTACTGCACGCAATAATTGTATTTAATCAAAATAACACTTTTTACTTGTAGCCCTAAAAAAAAAAATCCATCACGTTTCATTAAGCATTTGCAATTAACAACAAATTATGCAATACAAATCTATTACCTTCTACATCAGGGTCTCCAAATGGATTTAACTCTGCTGTGTCAGGATCACCAAAAGGGTTCGTACTTGAGTTGGCCAGTTCTTGCTCCTCTTCATCCAGAAAATTAAGCTTATTGATAAGCTCTGGAAACAAGTTGGAATATTGTTTTAATATAGATACAAACTGTTCATTTAACATATTTCAAGCTCAAAAAAACCCCGCATCAACAGTCCCTCGAAACACTGCACCAGGGCATGGCACAAACTGCACAACTAAGCTAATGCACTTCAGTAGTACACCAACAAAGGAGGGAAAAAACAAAGTGAAATGAATGAAACTTCTCACTGATCAGAACATTACGTAACAAAAATGATTACTAAGAAAGCCTTCTCTTATCTTCATTAAATAAATGTTGCAGAACATCTAACAAGCTAAATACAGCAACTTCTTTTCGGTTGTTCACATGTTAACTATTGGCAAGAAATTTTAAGTTTTGGATGTAAGATGCACGTAAAATCAGCAAGGGGACATTTTGTCAAGTTAGAGAGGTCAAGTACTATTGACTGCACAACTAATGTTTTAGGCTTGGCATCTGGAGGGTTTTTTGTAATTTTTTTTTTCTTTCTTGTTCATTATCAGATGACAACGGAGCTGTAGAGGACATAGGCTCTTTCTCTATCATGTTGTTACCTGTTGGATGCACTACAAATTACTGAGAGTCATGCTGGGTGGAAGCACAGAGATAAAATTGACAGCTGAATACAAGCAGGAGTCAAAAGGTAACAGGTCACAGTAAATACAGACAATCAGAAACAGAAAGAAAAGAGGAAAGCTCATAGACCTTCAGAGGAACTGGCTGATTTAGCTGAAGGCATATTTGCTCGCTTTATGTAGTCATCTTGATCTTCATCTAAGCTGCTCAGAGCATTCAACTGGTTTACAATTTCTGTAAATAGAAGCCAGTCAAGTCAAACATAAGGCAAGGGCATTAAATGGAATAGAAGTGGAAAGAACGCTGTTACTAGAAACAGAGAGACTGAGGGAGAGAGAGGGTAAAACAGAAGATGGAGTTAATTAAAAGGGTACATTTAGAACGAGTCCTTACAATTATATACCTACAGCAAAGCATCTGTGTAGGTGCTTCAGTGATAATTTAACAAGAAACCCAGTTAACAGACATAAACAAAACTTTGCCAGATTCCTGGTGTCAGCAGCGGTAATTAGTTTTATGAGGATGAGTATGCACATCAGTTCAACACTTAGATGTACTAGATATAACTTAAAGACTTTTCCTGCTCGTGAAGAAAACCTGAATTTTAAACCATTGCAAATCAACACAAAACAACCCCAGAACAACTTACCTCGTTCCCAAACCCTTAAGGCTACAGAAAACTAATACCTATACATGCATTTTACATAGTTAGCTTATTTATACACACACACTCTGATTATTTAACACTTATAACCAGTCACCATTAAATTCTGACCTATGACAAGTCGGATTTATCTAATAGTTCTAAAAGACATGATCAGTATTCTGCTATGAGAATGCATACTGAACGTATATATTGATTTTGCCACTGTAATGCTATGCAAGTAAGACCTTACTGTTTAGTAAAATCCTATTTCACCTTCTATCCATAGTGGAGAGCTGTGAATTGCCATGAATTAATAATTTCTAAAAAGTATTAATGTTTCATTCTAGTCAAGATGTTGATGCCTCCATAATTCTGGAAGGAAAGAAAGAAGGTCTTAGTGGCTTCTGCCCCAAGGGGAAAAATTCCTCTCTGATCCTCTGCTAAAAGCAGTCCTATCCACAGCATCTGACAAATGCAGTTTCTGTAGTAATGGGGATTGAGCCTGGGGCACCTCTTAAAGACCTCAAGCATAAGTTTCTGTGGAGAGGAGACAGCCTTCCTTGTCCTTCCAGCTGACAAACAGGCAGGAGAAACCTGTGCAGCAGAGATCATCTTGCTTGTTGAATATCACTGCCCCTCTGACAGGTTTTTTTTTCATCTCCTGTCTTTTCCCAATGAAATAAATGGACGATGTCTTCCGGTGTTACCAGTGAAGTTAAAGCTACGTAGATGCTTTTACTGCACGCTTCTTATGCCAATCGTTCTTGGATTTCCTTTAAATTTCAATTTCTTGTATACACAATAAGTTACTTCTTCGTAATGCTTTTAGTTCACTGCTGGTTTGAACTTGACTTTTTCTCATATGGGTTTGGTTTGGGAAGGCAAACATTTGTCACTGACTCTCATACAGTAATCTTTGTTCTATGAACTAGTTACAAGGAGCAAGATATAAGACTGAGGTGAAAACTGAGTTGTTTTGTGACTCTTCCAACTCATGTTGGTGCCCACAGCCACCCAGAACTTCCTAGCAGGGGGCACTCATGCTTTTTCACAGGACAACACCTTCACCAGCTGACACACTGACACAGCTCTTAATTTCATGCCTTCACAGACAGCATAAAGAACCTGAAACCAAACGCAGAGTCCAGAACCTGAAAATATTTCAGTCATACATCTAAAAATTTCTTTTCCAAATTTAAATTGCTTTGCAAAGATATACCAATCTACAAATTACCAAGTGAAACGATCTGTTCTGCCAGTATCTGTTGAACAAAATCTATACTGACAATGACAAAGCCACAGCAGAATTCCTCTTAACTGCACCTCCTAACTGTTCTTGACCTTAAAGCAAAAATCTACTTAGATGGGATTACACCTGTATCTATCTACACAGAATTAATTTCACCCTCCTCACTTCCTTATTTTTAGCTCTAACAAACAAGACTATTGTCCTAAAAAATAACACCAATGCCCCAAAACCTTTAATTTTCTCAGTATAAAATAATATATACAGCTTAGAGATCTGAACAATATAATACTATCTTCTGGGAGTTTTCAAGACTCAAGATACACAATGGAAAATACCTTGCTGTACTCAAAGAAAACAGAGTTGACCTTATAAAACACTAGTACAAACGAATTACTAGTTTAAAACAGGCTGAGATGCTGACATGATTTACAATTTCTTATGCCAGCATGTGAAAAAAAACTCAAAACAACTACAATTCAGTTTTTATTGTCAGAAAATAACAAATTAAGTTCAGAGCTTTAAAAAGAGGGAATTCTTTGATGTGGTCTTAATCACCTGGTCCCATCTGCCAACCTAAACAGCCGTATGCACTACAATGTTTCTCATTACAATATTAAATGGTTTATGTCATATTTTGGAGTGTAGAAATGGTAAGTTGGAGATTTATGTCCTACATTATCTTTCATAAATCTCAATATCTACAAACGTATATTAGCTTGTTCTACAAGTATGTCATATAAATCACTGGGTTGGGTTTTTTTTTCGTTATTCTCTCTTGCTTTTTTTTTTTTTTTTTAAGCAGCTTGGTGCTACTGACAAAGAAGACTAAAGGTATCAGAAGTTTACATGGGAGGTATGGTTTTGCAAATGGCAAGAAAGGGTTATACATATTGCTTTCCAGAAGTCTTTTCTTGATATATATATATGCTGGGGTCCAGAGTTCTGCAATAGGTAGCACATGGGCACATTGCTGAGTCCACGTGGGGCCCCAGGACAGTCACCATGCTCCTGTGCAGACGGAGCAGGAGGCAATTATTAAGTTCAGCATGAGGCCGTAAGTATCAATTAAAACATTAAGAGAAGCAATGTCTTTATTACTGCCTTAAGTTTGTGAGTTATGAGCCACATTTCTTCAAGTACGCTGGGATGCCTTGTCTTCAAATGAAGACTAAGGACAGAATAATTCTGGGAAGCTTAAATTCATCTATATTACTAGTGTAGAAGCAAAATATTTGAAACATATTTCATGGCTACAAACATCATTTTCAACTTCACACAAAACAGAAAAGTTAGGTGGAGATACAGCTTTTACACATGAAAAATTTAAACAAGAAATATTGGGAAGGAAGGGGGAAAGTCTGAGATGGAGGGAGATTTATTTTTTTTTAATGAAAGCGTGCTTTGAACGAAAAACATCTTTCAGTCTGATCTTAAAGTCAGTTGTACGGCAACAGCTCGTGTGTTGATCACACCAAATTCAACAGTGCTTTTGAGGTAGGCCAGTACTGCACCACTTATTTCATAGTTGAAGAAACAGAGGCACAGATACTTACCCAAAGTTAGGCAACACATCAAGAAATACTGCTTCTCTTCCTTAACTCACCTGCACCATCTAGAGCCCCATTCAGCAGGTCTCCCTTGTTCTCCTAGCAGTGGATATAGTTGTTCATCTGTAACACTGTAACTTTGGGCCCAATAAAAAATTAACTTTTGTACACTGCAAAAAGGAACAGATATGCAGCACCTCTTGTAGCTTAAGGTGGCTTCAGAATGACAACATTTCAGTCAAGTTGTCCAACATTTCCGTGAGAAGATCTTGAGTCAAAAGTGGGATAATACTCCATTCTGCTTTACTACTTGCACTTTACTTTTTCAAAACTCGCTTACAAAAATTAACCATGTAATACTCCCATCATTCCCGTGAAGTCGTTACAGCCAGTACCCCCATTTTACGGTTGGGAAAACACTGAGGCGAAGTGATTTGCTGCAGGGGACTGAGTCAGTGAAGGCATTCCAGCTCACTTGGCTGCCAGCACCCTAACATGGCAACAGATGAGAAAATGTTGGGAACAGCAAGCTTTCAAAAGGGTTATGTAACTTCCTCAATTAACTTTATGGGATCCTGTGAATACAATTATTTCTGAAAGAAATTTTAAAAAGAGTACTTCACTACATTAGTTTTGTTCTATTTCCCTCTTTCTCTATTTCTTCCTGGTTTTCTACAATGATCCTACCTCTTTCTCCCTTGGCTCCTCAGATCTTCTCCTTGTGTTTTAATATTTTTTCCCATTCATTATATTTATTATAGGAGTCACTCTAACTGCCAATGAACTCAGTTCTTGAACACATGTTGAAATAGATGCTTTAGATTTTATTATTGATGTTTACTTACTGCCCTATGTTTTATGGTTTTTTCCCATTTGCTTCGGAAACTACATGCACTCATTCTCCTTCAACATCTCTGTCATCCCTCTCCTTGTCCAACACGGGAAGGTTAGCCAGGCCAACAAAGCAACTCAACTGTTGTAGCCAACACAAGAAGAAAGAGTCTGAGGCCAACCTTTCCCCCCTCACATTCCCTTAATTATTCATCTTCAAAAAACCCAACCCAACCCTCTCCCAACCCTCTCATTATCATTAGAAAACAGTATCAGAATAGGCTGAACAATGAGCAGATGTCGTATGGTTGAGAAGTATTTATTACTTCTGCCTTTCAAGTAGGTATTGTAATGTTTGCTTAGAACAAACAATTTTGGCCTTTACAACAACAGATAGAAAAGCTGAAATGCCTCTAAAAGAACTCAAGCTAGGACCTTGTGTTGCACATCAGACAGCTCACCCTTCCCCATCAATTTCCAGGAATGCTCACTACATAGACAAAGTATAGTGGACAGACTGGACTAATCTACATCAGCTTTTTGCTTCTTCAGACATCGTTTATTGGCTAGTTGAGATGCTGAACACTGCAAAATCAATAAAGTTGAGGAGCAAGATGTGTTGCTTTTCAACTACTGTCCTTCTGCACATATTTTTTCTGCAGCAGTCCTCAGTGCAGGATCTAGGCGTATCTTAATAAAACAATTCTGCACAACAGTTTATATAGACTTTACATAGCCTCTCCTTCATGGACCCTTCTCTTTGCTGTGATTATTGGATGGCCTGGTGAATGTGTCAGGTTTTGTTTGGTGTTCTGACCCGCACCTTAATTTTTCTGATTACACTGGGAAAGGAGAAGACCACCTTGTAGAACGATTTCAGTGTAACCAGAACGGTATTTCTCCACTCCCTGACCTAGAACACATTATCTCTGTTTCTGAAATATTTCATTCTGGACCTTTCCAGTCTGCTCTGTACCAGACACATACAGCATAAGTAGAGACTTGGTCAGGGTACAAAAAGTTTAATTGAAAATGTAAAGCATGGATAAAATGTATTTGCATCCTTTCACAACACTAAATATAACTAAGTAATAACTGCTTCAGGCTGAACCTTTCAGTTGCAACAAAAGCTCGAAAAGAAGTGATGTAAGTAATGTTTCATAACACCAACCAATGTTCCTCAGGATTTTCAAGAACAGATTTGACAATTCACTTCTCTGCTTGGGATGTTCTTCCCCTCATTCGAGAAGGATCCCTTTATTTCAACAGACATTTTTAAAGAGCACTGGCAGGCATGAAGGCTGGCACTAGAAGTTCATTTGTCTTTTCCTGCTTCTTTTACATTAAGAGTTCCTACAGAACTCATCTGGAGCAGGACTACATAATGATCTCTACCAACAATTTTAACATCATCACATCATGATCTGACTTGCATCAATTAGTTCAGCTATCCTGGACACACTAAACATTTTCATCGGCAAGGAATTCAAATGTGGTTATACTATCTCACTTCAAACAACCTTACTATCAAATTCTGTTGAAGTCCTTTAACAGCCTCCTGATTTCATTTCCACGAGACACCCCCAACCAAAATGCAGAAGTACGCTGCCTGGAATTACCATGTTATTGAGCAGAACCTCAGCACCTACCCACGGCACAACTCATTTCGCAGTTATTCTCACAAACTGTCTTCATTATTTCACTTCAGCTCATCCTCTTGCCTTCTCACTCACTGACCCTTTCCCTCTCTTTACTCCTCTATTCACACTGGTTTTTTGCGTCCCTAAAATGCTACTTTGTGCATTCTCTCCCAAAAACAGGACACACACACAAATCAATGCTCTTAAATGCATAAATATTAAACTTTATTGAGTTATGGATGGGTCCCTCTTCAATCAAACTATCATAAATTTTGTTTTGGTTGGGATTTTTTTTAAAGCTAAATACAAATATAACATAAGGATCAAATCCACAGAACACAGCCAGCAATTAGCAAAGAAACTATATTTTACCATCCCTGTGGCAAAACCAACCTGTAATTTTTGCAGCCTTTTCCTCTTGATTCACTCTGTTTTCTTCATCTTCTTCATTGTCTTCCTCAAAATCATCCAGATTTCCAATATCAGCTTGTTTCATACTCATCAAACTAGCCAGGCTTTGCATGTCTTCATCCCTAAATAATAAATTCCAAACCAGGCATTAAAATGCAGCCTGTTAATACCACATCTGATACTACTGCATTATTAAAAATCCTTTAAATATTTTTATGTTTTCTTTTCTTCAGGGATGTCTCTGATCTCAGATCTGATCTTGAATATAGTGAAAACACAAAATTAATATACTCATGTATATTAATTTCTGAAAGGAAAGTTTTCTATTAACAAAATTCTAAAGGGTAAAAACAATGCTGCCTTGCATTAAGAGTCCATTTAACATCAGCTTCTTGAAATTTTAAACCAGTCTAGAAATGCTAGTAAACACTTACTGGTCATCTTTGGTTAAAGTGAAAATGCTTAGTCAGACTTACCGTCCATATGCTGCACATGACACCTATCACCACATTCACTCAGAACTCCTGACGCTGTTACAGAAATTAAAATCCCTTTCCTAAAGATCCGAATTAATTAACAAGATAAAAAATCATTACATACCAATGGCCAATTGCAATTCTTATTTGGCTGTATCACATATATACATATCTTCCACATAACTACACCTTTCATATCAAATACATGTTTGATGAAAAGATGACAGCAGGCAGAGATTCAGAGAAATGGATGTCCTTCATTTGTTTCATAAAAACCCCAAGATTTTTGAAGTACCCAGTGTCATTCATGAAGCAACTCCAGTTTTGCCTCTTCTCTTTTAAAACCATTTCAATAGGTTTATTGGATCAACCAGAATTTTTTTGGCTCCTTACAATAAGGCAGACTGAGGATTGCCTGGCTAGGGAGCACCTCTGCTGAAAACAGTCTAGGGATCTTGGTGAAGACTAAGCTCAAGGAGAATCAGCACCATGGCCTGGCAGCTAAAGGAGGCTAACAGCATCCTGAGATTCATTAAAATAAGACCACAAGCAGTAGACTGGGAGAAGTCATAATGCCCATTTACTTGGAGTCATTGGACTGCATCTCGTGTACTTCATGCAGCGTTGGGTCTCACAGCACAGGAAAATGTGTTGATAAACTGGAGCAAGGTCAGCAGAGGGCCACTGAGATGGTTGGGGGCTGGAGCACTTGCCCTACAAAAACCAGCTGAGGGAAATGGACTTGTTGAGCCTGGAGAAGAGACGGCTTCAGGAGGACCTAGCAGCAGCCTGCCAGCATTGCTGAGAAGACAGCAGTGGCAAGGCGGGAGGATGAGAGGCAGTGGACATAGACTGAAACCAGAGAGGTTCTGATCTGATGTGAGAAAAAAGTTGCGCAGTCATCAACAAGCAGTGGGATGGATTGCCACAGAGGTTGTGTAGTCTCCATTCTTTGGTGTTTTCACGTCCCAGTAAGATAGAGCCCAGAGCAAACTAGCCTGATCTCACGGCTGACCACTTCAAGCAGGAGGCTGGACTAGCTACCTCCACAGGTCTCTTCTAACCCGAATTATTCTATTTTATTTGAAGCTGATCATGGTAAAACCAGATGCACAGATTGTGTGCCTAACAATGCCAGGAAAACTATGCAAATGATTTTAAAGCTGCCACTGATAGGAATAAAATGACATACTAATCATGCCTCAAATCTGCACAGAAACAGAGAGGCACTTAAAACATGGGATTAAACTCAGCAATTCAACACGTTGTTAAAATCAGAAACCCTTTGGGACAATCATTTCATACTGTGGGAGTTCAAAGTAATCAGCACTACAAAATCCACAGTTACAGAGGACAACTAAGTACTTCTATAAAAAGTATTACTAATAATAAATGTAAGTAACTATCAGGAAGGCACAAAGACCTTTCCATTCATGCAGAATCCTCAAGGTTTCATCTTCTTGTTTTCATCACCGATAGGTTACATCAGCTCATTAAGCACAGAAGAAAAAATGTAGCATCCTATAACCACATTGATGGGCATGCTCTGTTATGCACCAGAGACAAAGGGCTGGGAGCAGTTAACACACAGATCTTGTATATCACATGCTCACATAAAGTTCGCAAATGAAAAGTTCTCTAAAGTACTATTTCTTTTTACTGCCTTTTCTGTATTCATACTTCATAATACTTTTTTGTGTGTTTTAGAAATAAGATGATTTTTGGTACTGCACAACAATAAGTTGCAGTATTTTCTTTATAAAATGTTTAAAACAGAATTAAAAGTTAATTTCATTTTATGGGACTACAACAGTTTGTAAGAGATGTAAGCAAGCCTTGGCCTACCTACCTTTTCTTGCATGTTCACGTACCTGACACCTGAATTCTCTCTTGACTAGTAAGACAATCTCTCTTTACACATACTGGAAACGAATGCTTTCACAAACATCAGCTTATTTTTTTCGGGTCCCTGGTTGAGGGCAATATTAAAGCCCTGTTGTTAACTTACGGTCTACCTGACTTAGTCTTCAGCCTGAAACCTATTGATTTCAATGGGAAGAAGGTATATGTGATCCTAAAAGGATCAGCTTTTACAAATTATGGGCTGAAAGAGATCTAAAAGCCTAGTATAGTTATTTACTGTATAGTTCATGGATGCTGGTTGTTCCAAAAAAAGTTAAGAGGTTAACAGATACTGACTTTTTCATTCCCATTTTCAGCTACAACACCATGTTAAACCACAGTAAATACTACAAAATATCCTTCTTATGTGGTACGTCAAAACGTGGTTCACAACAGGTTAATTAGAGAAGGGAAACAGTAACAGTAATTAGTAGTAGTAGTTAATGAATCTGTGGCTTTCAAAGCATGCAGACAACAAGCGTTTTTGTGTCAAAATGTACGCCTTAACAGGGCAGTCTGGAAAGCCGTTCATGCAACAGTTTTGGGGGAGTTGTATTGCTCTGGGCAACGTCTACGAGTGCATTTAGAATACTGAAAGCTAGAAGTAAACTGTTAGCCTTTTGGAGGGAAAAAGAATTTTTAAAATAGGTAAAAGAACCACTAGAGCAGTAATTTCCCCATCTACCTCTTTGTTCTGCATTCTCACATTCCCATATTACAGAGACAGAAAGGAAAAGCAAAACAGGATGGGTGACAAACAATCCATCCTCCAGCCACATGAAGTTGTCAGCATCTGACATCTTGAATCTGACTGAAATTGCAGGAGAGGTTATAGGATCTGCAAAAAGAATCTATATCCTCTCCCCACCAAAGGCTGTTGAAATTAGGGACAGAACCCAGTGAGCGAGTAGGGGGGCTGGTAATCAGTACCCAACTGAACTCTTTTCACAGGATGTTCTTGTGTTCAACCCAAAATCTGGCTCCAGCCTCTCTCACCTTACAACTGCGGTTGTCCTTCTTTCATTCTTTGTGAGATAGAAAGAGGTGAAATAGAAGTAGTAAGTTCTCCTTCCCGCATTTCCCTTGCAGCGTGCTAAGGGTATTGTTGCGTGAACACACACGTGCACACAAATGTACACTCCTGCTGATTTCAGACCGGTAGCTATTTTTAAGCTGCTGTTATTTAAAATGTCAGTAACAGCAGAGGGCAAGTCATTTGTCTCTGAAGAACACAAGACTAAAATCAGAGTAAGAAATTACTTTAACTCAGCTAAGAAACCAAGTATGGCAGGAATGACAGGTATGCTGAAGGATACTCTCAAATTCTGCCATTCTATACAGAAAGAGCTCTTTATCCAAAGCATTCTTTGAAAGCAACACAAAGCAGTCTATCTGGTTAAAAAACCCCCCAACAACTTACGTGGCTTTTCCTTCCCTCAGGAAAATACAAGATAAAGAGAACTGTAGTGTGGCAGATACCACTTTCTTAGACAAAGGCTTGAATTTTAACTTGACATCTGTCTGTGTGGGCATGGGGCTTGCATATTGCTTCATGTTGATGCTGCTGGTGGCAAGCGCTTTTCTGCGTCCAGAAGGAGATTCCTGAAAGCAAAGAAAAAGTAAACTAACATAAAAGGTGCTGTTACACTAAAACCTACGTGTGCATAAACCAAAAAATACACCTATTAAATCTGCATCATTCTTTTTTCAAGTACACAGGCAGCGGGGATTGCTATAGCACTTTCTAGAGACAGAAACCCATTTCTGAAACCAGGTCAGCCATTAATGGTGGCTCTTTGAACACTTGCTTAGTGCAATGAAAAAAACCAAGCATTACTCATTGTGATTAATGGTCTTTCATATGAGATCCTAGGTCTCTAAAGGGCTTGAGCTTGTAGTAGCATTCACAGCACACATTAATTTAAGCAAGTGGGAATATACCTCCATTCTGATAGCAATCTGGACTAGTTTTGTCCAAACTTGGACAGTTCTGGACCAGGACTTTCAACGTATGGAAGACAGGGGTTTCAATCATACATATATTTCTTTACATAATAGTATGAGGATATCAAATTAATATGTTGAACTGCTACCTGTGTTCAATGCTCAAATAGAAAGCCTGAATATTTTTTCAAAGCAATGGTACTTCTCACTAGCGTTGTGCATGTACTATTAAGAGGGATAGGTTTCTGAAATTAAGGTTAACAAATGCTTCCAAAAATATTGATAAAAATTTTGCAAGGGAAAAAAAATTAAAAAGCAAGAAAAGAGAAAGATAAAAGCCCAAGTTGTATTTCAAGATAAAGGTGTTGCTCACAGTTTAACAATTCAGACAAATTAATCTAAAATGTATCTAAGAATCTACTGTCTTGTTCCATCTAATATCAGCAACAGCAAAGGAACGATTATACGTAATAAAGCCCCAGTAACAAAAATAAAATAAAAGAGCCCTGCTGTTAACTCTTTTGAAAAATGTTCTCACAATAAGACTACATTTTACTGCAGTTGACAATTTGTGGTGAATAAAGAATACTAATTCAATCAAAACATTCAAGCATTCTTTTTCAAAGTACTTGACATTTCTGTCCAGCAGAGTAAGTCAGAATGTAATATGTCATCCCCAAAGAATACCTTGTTTAAAAAACTAGCCTTATCTGTCAGATTATGCACAGCAATATTATACAGAACTATTAGTGCATGTAGATACCTTATGAATGAATTTCAAAAACGCATCAAACACTTGAGAAGGATTTAGGCCCTCTCAGAAGAAATACTTAAGAATATGCAAATACTCTCCACCGAATCAAGTTGAACAGATGCAACTATCACAAACAATATGAGTGCTCTTTCCCTGGCCGCCACTGTCAATCAAAGAGCGAGATTAAGGTCCAAGGTTCTGTCAATGTGTAAAATTGAAAGTATGATCAGGGAGTTTCAATTATTACACAGATATGAACAACAATAATCTGTTATTGTACCATACCTTCAGAACAACTGAACATCACAACTCATTATACCAAATGCAAGATTTACTGTGGTGCCTGTTCAGAAAGCAACGTGAGAAACATGGCACTTCTTTTTTTTCGTGTTCTCCAGGTAAATGTAGGGAAGCAGTTTGCATCTTAACAGCAACTCGTCTCATGAAGCTAAATTTTCAATATTTGCATTATGGTGTGAAAGTGGTGGTCAAGGTGAACAGAAAAGATTTGCTTAAATCTCTTCTAGTTAAGCTAATTTTGAGAATATTGGCATACATAATGTGGTGTGCAAATATTTACGCAACTGGCATGGTAAAAACTACTTGTCAATTCTTGTGCATGTGCTTTTCTACCAAACAGAAAAGGAGCAACCAGAAATTACAAAGTAACTTGGAAGGGGCAACAGGTACAAGTTGCACTGCAAGAGGTTTCCTATCAATATAAGAAAGAAATTTTTTATAGTGAGAACAATCAAGCACTAGAACAACGTCCCCAGGGATGTGGCAGAGTCCCCATTGCAGGAGGTTTTCAAGATGCAACTGGGCAGGGTGACAACCTCATCTAGGCTCCCTTTCCCACAAAAGGCTGGACCAGACGATCTTTCCAGGTCTCTTCCAGCCTGGGCTGTTTGATAGTCCTATGATTCCAACTTTAATATGCCCTCATCTGCAGTCAAGCCAAAGGAAAACATTCCAACCATGGGCTATAATGACTATGAAACTTGGACATGGCTCTGAATCACCTGGGATAAGCTTATGCTTGCCAACAAAAACCAAATATAACCTAGCTGGTTTTAAAATCCATATTATGGTATCAACATTACTGTTACTGAAATGATAATTAGCAACATAACCTGAAAATGTGGAAAGACTCTTCATTTGTTCACCATTCCTAAATGATGCAATTATGTTTTCCTTTAAAAAAAAAAGTTGGGTTTTTATTTTTTTTTCTTTTTAAAGAAGATGCATGTCAGTTGCCACGTCCTCACTCCCCTTCATCAATGAAAACACACACAAAAGGATCAGGCATGTCTACACCCAGTGAGAAACAGGTGTAGGGAACAAATCACGAACATGGGTACTTGCTCGCAGCCTTCCAGATGAATCTCTGATCAGCCACACCATGCCTGCGTTCTGATGTACTCTTCGCAGTTTGACTATGAATATCACTTCCCATCAGCTGTAAACACCCCCAATTTAACAAAGACCTAGGTTATTTCCTTGTGTAGCTACAATGCCTCCTCAGTGCTGGCTCAACTGTTACACCCCATGCTACGAGAGCCACACGCAGACTTCCCATGTCCCTGCGAGGTACCACAGGGAACACAAACACACTTCAGGGACTCCAAGAAACAGCAGGTGTATTTGGGGGCTGAGCTACTTTCTATGGTTACAAACACACCATCTTATCTGATAACGTAACTGAGAAGCATGTTGTCTTTATCAAGGTGATTTTACTAAAAAAGTCAAAGCAAACAAGCAAAGCCAGCCCAATGGTGAATCTGAAGTGAAGAGAAAGGACAGAGCATTAAACTTGCAAGCATCCAAAAGCTGGACATGGACATCAAGGTGGGAGAATTTTGGAGTGATGTGAAATTACATTTTCACTTAATATCTACTTATTGTATAAATTATCATCTCGCCATTTGCAGCTTCTGATTATCTGGATCAGAGAATGAATAAGAGACCTGAATCAGGAAGAGATGAAGTTCTCCCACTGAAGATCATCAGCAATTCCTTGTGAAATCTGCTGGGGTTAGCTGGTGTAGAGGAAGATGGAGACAAGAATGCAGGCAGTTCTATGCGGGTACAAAGGGAGAAGTCAGCCATATGCAAGAAGACTCTCTTAACACTTAATATCCTGAGGTGCTGTGAAAAATGAAGATGTACTTGGCACCCAGGTTCAGTCTTCCTGAGAAAAGAATTCATTTAATAATCTTTTTGCGGGCCAATGACAGAAGTTGACTTTTCAGGTTCCAATTGCCTATAAAAATCCAAATATGTAAATTTATCATATTTTTTAAAAAAAGGAAAAAACCCAACCAAACAAAAATAGACAGTCCCCAATCTTTCAGGTTTTATTTTTTCTTTAACATGCAAGTTTTAAGTACATCCTCCTACTCTCTGAGAAAACCAAGTGTGTTAGAAGTGTTGCAATGTTTTCTCCGTTTAAGCTTTATAGGCTTGGTCTTACATGGGTTTAGCTATATAAGTAGAGCAGGGGAAATGTCTTTTTTGCTCCTGAAAAGGATATTCTCAAGGTGCTTAGGTCCATGACTGATTTCATAATGGATTATGTTTTCTATTCTGACATACAACCAACTTTTAAAAAATTGTTTTTAAATGTCAGAAGATGCTAACAACCACTTCTTACAAAGGTTGTAACATTTTCTTCAAAAAAGCCCTACATGTTTCATATAATACAATCTGAGTTATCCCAGAACCACAGAGAAGTTTTGTGCAGAAGAATAAATAATTTTTAATCAGCAGAGACAAAATAATCCAAGAGAAAAAGCTACAAGCAGCGCATACAGGAACAGCTTCAGCAGTAGGCTGGAATGTTACTTCAAACACAAGCACATTTTGGTAATATACGAAATATATAACATCCATTTAATAGTAAAAGTCTGATCTGGTATTACTTGTGTCTCATATGAGCACATGGAGTTTTGTGAAAGGTAAAGCAGAAATCCTAATGCAAACATTTTAATTGCTCAGCTTTTCTGATGTTGACTACATAGTCAAAGTCTGAAATGCTTAAGGCTCAATTATCCCTCCAAGTATTTTACGTACATGTGACTGCCAGAGTTGCCACATCATGTTTTGTAAAAGGGTGCATGGAAAAGTCAATTTTGAAGTCACAAGACAGAAACGATCCATGTGATAATAAAGAGAGGTAATAAAATACTCTACAACACTTAACTACCGAGATGGAGTTCATTCGGTAAGAAAACAGTAATTTGGAAACTCTTTACTTTTTAAGGCGATGCATTAAGCAAATAATATCAACTATGATATCTGAATACCACAGAACGATAGAAGATAGCCTACAATACCATTGAAATACACATATCTCTATGTTATCTTCCAGCTCAAATACACTACTGTGTTTAACAACGGGCACTCTTCGGTTCCTAAGATAATATGTGGAATACTGGTTAATAATCTTTTTCTGTTGTTTCATGTTTGTCACTGTATAGTTTCTCGCAAAAGAATAAGCATAATAGGAAAAAATTAATTCTTTCAGAAATCACCAATAAACGATTAAAAAAGAACTAGCCGGTACTTTAGCAGAAACTACTGAAGCCTATCTTGCATAACAGAATAACAGATATGCTGGGTCAACAAAAGGCTCTGAGAAATCTGCACATTATTTACAAAGTCACCATTATAATTTACTTAAAGATGAGCACAACCCACACAAACATATAGCAATAATTCTGCAGAATACTCTCCTATGTTGGGGAATTTCTGCTTTTGTAGCATACGCTTTTATGCCTTCCTCTCACAAGCAGCTCCATCCCCCTCGACAGTCTCCTCCTCCTGCTCCCCCTAGTCCCTGAAATGCCTCCAGCATACACTATATTTTGGGTGAAATAACCCTANGAATACTCTCCTATGCTGGGGAATTTCTGCTTTTGTAGCATACGCTTTTATGCCTTCCTCTCACAAGCAGCTCCATCCCCCTCGACAGTCTCCTCCTCCTGCTCCCCCTAGTCCCTGAAATGCCTCCAGCATACACTATATTTTGGGTGAAATAACCCTATCTGTGCACTATACCAAGCTGTATCAGCTGTTCACAGCCGGGGAAACAGCAGGATGTGGCATGTGGCTGGCTCTGCACTACGCCGACTGGGCGATTGACACTTGTGTATCCTGGTACTTTAGGAAACCTAGCAAAACATTAAACATCTGGAGCAAGAAGAGCTCAAAGCTAGCAGAACAAAAATTAATATAGAAAACAGAAAGACTTCCTAATACCCTGGAGTACTTTGATTTCTGAATTTAGACAAAGAAATATGTAAAGCAAGCAATACTACGTAAATCAATAGAAGTTGCATTCCTTTTTTATTAGTAATAACAAATTCAGGTAGTTCTCAATTTCTAAGCACACTATATGTGTTTGTACAAGCTTTAAAAACATTTTCATCTCAGATACTAGCAGCGCTGCAATCCACTGGTGCCATTACTGGTGTGGCTGTTTCTAACCAACTTCTGGCCTTTAACATGGCATAGGTACGCATGGTTTTAGGAGCTAGCAGGGATAAATGAATGAAACATGCAATTCAGCTGGAAGCTACTCCAAAGAGAGACATAATCAAGCCAATAAGAAGCCACATAGCTGCAAATAGTGCAGGGCCAGGCTGGGATGAGCTCTCAGTGCATAGGAGCAACTTGCACTCAGCTCTGCCAGAGTCAGAAGACCTACAGCACATAGACAGACCTAGACTGCAAACAGGGTTTTAAGTAGCTGTGAATGGGTTTTCAAGCAGCAGTCCCCAACGTTATCACTCTACAGCAATTTAAGTTACTTCCACAAGCCGTCAAACTACCATCATATTACAAATTTTACGAGTGAAGAAGGGAAAATAAACACTGGTCAAACTGCAGTCAGTTCAAATGAAGCCAGTGAAGCTGAATTTACTGTTACAGCTACAGGACCAAACTCACTTATCACACAATGTCTGTCTTTTCAACACGCAACCACGCATCATTCTCTGCCACAACATTCATGACTCTGACCAGTGTCAGACATCCCAAAAGTTACTACATAGTAAATGCCACCCTTACATAACGATCTGCCTAACGTAAAGGATCCACATAGCCTGATCTCCTTCTACAAGAAGAATGATGTGAAGCAATGCTGTGATGCACCGGCCTTTTCTAGGAATCATCCCCATCCTTCCCTACTAAAGCAGACTCTTCACAGCAAATAGGACTAAAATATTCTGACAAAGGTACTAAGACCGGATAATCTGTACCATACACGCAAAACAAACAGCCCATTTTTACTTGGAAGATTATGATCACAGATGACAGACAGTCACGTCACACTATCAACGAGTGCCCAACTCTCTTCTGAAAGAAGCAAGTCAAAAGATTAACACCTCCATGTGAAAGGTTTGAACTCAGACTCTTAAAGAAGACCCAAATAATGCAATAATGCAAATGTGATTCAGCCTTCTTTCCTTAAAAAGGTATTTTTAACAACCTTGTGTCCCGTACTTACCAACTGCCTGGTAAGTCTTCTTCCAGGTTAACATAAGAAGTGTAAATAAATAGCTTTGTATTTTCTGTTAAACTGGCTTCATACTTCTAGAGTTACATAGAAACAAAATATTGGCCAGGTTTTGTTCACAGAGTACATTGCTTTGGGTTATTTGGGCTGGGGAAAGAGTCCTTCCACAGAAAACAGCAGCATGTATTTTACCTCTCCACACCTGAACTCAGTTTGCCTACATAGACCTTCGACCCCTGCTGCACTGCAGTCTTTAATCCCCAAGACTCAATTGCCCTCCTTTTGATACGCACATACTGAGAAAACACAGTAAAATACTTCCATTCAGCAGAAACTAGACCAAAAAATACTATAATTCTTAATTATTTAGATACTAAATGGTCCCTCTTTAACAGAAAAATATTAAGTAATGCATAAGTACTGCACAAAAATTATCCCAGAAAGACCTAACTGGGGAGGACAACAAGTTTCCTAATTGGATATTGTTTTCTCAAAAGAAACGAGTTTTGACAATCTTTCTCCCAGAAAAGGAAGACATACAGTGTAATATTTTTAGAGGCTGCCTTTTCACATTTTATAAAAGCAAATGCTAAAAAGCCCACAAAGATATGTGGATTTTAAAGAGGAGCATTCTGCTGCACACTTGAGCACAAAATAAATAGACAAAGCAATTTTTCTAGCTGTAAAAACTCATTGAGAGGAAGAAGTTTCGAGGATTTTGCTTTCTTTTTGCTTCAGAATTAAATGGAGAATGTTTTGAAGGAAAGCTGTCCTCTGGCACAAACCCCACCGCCCCTACAGCCACCGCACACCGCAGGAGAGGAAATCGGAAAGTTCTCCCTCTCTCAACACTGGATGCCAGCCCCGCCAGCTGAGGTGCAAGCACCATCTTGCTTAGATGAAAAGATCACTGCTTCACCGGCAGAGCAAAATGGATCACCACAGAATTTAATTTGTGAGAGTATACAGCAATTAAATGCTAAAATAGACAAGCTACAGGGAGTTCTCTCAACTGGAGAGAGTAAATTAGAAACTATGTCAGTTAAAATAATTTAGACAGTTGGATGGGAGATTTGGAGGACCGAATGCAGGCAGCACGATCTGTGCTGAAAACTTGCTTAAAAGCAAATAATGGTTCAAGGTATCCAGAACATTATTAAGAATTATGATGCATAAGAATGGAAAATTTAATGTTTAAAAAATTTTGCGCATATCAGAAAAGCCTGAGCCCTAGACATGAGGACTGGAAAGGACAAAAAAAAAAAGTTGAAACAGCTACGCTTGATTATATAAATATACATTCATGATGATCACAAAGTGACCTTTGTCCTTGTCAGAACCAGGCCTTTGTGTCAAATTATTTATCGTATTGGTAATATCTTAGGTTTAGACTAAGAGGCTTCTTCAAAAACACCATGTTGTTTTTTATAGCACATATAGATTGATGAATCATTTTATCAGAAGCACAACACACCCTTTTCTTACTCTGCACCGGTAGAGAGAATACTTTCAGTAAGCAAAGAGAAAATATAATATGCTACTACAGCTCTTGTCTTCTTACATTCTTCTTTTAGGACAGCCTCATGAGATTTCACGAGCCCCCTGAGAGACTGAGGTATGTAGTGAAAGACCAAAAATCATACCCATGGGAGTGCTCAAGCAACCCGCTGTGGGTAACACAAAACCGTTCATCTTCACAGACTAATCCTTTGCATTCACAGATTCTGGAAATCTCCAAAGGTTAACATCAGATAGAAATCTTAAAAAGTGAAATGATACCTAATAAATTGAGGTAATTCAACTACACTATGCAAACTACGACCAAGAAAATTTGGAGGTCCTGTTGTCCTCACAAAAACACTATTAAGCTTCTTAGACAACTACTGGGCAGATGGCAAAAAACGTGCATGACCAAAGTTTTAGTTGAGCAATTTATCCACAATTTTACCACAGGTGTGAAACAGGCGTCCACTTCTAAAGTGGCTTGATGCTTACTAAGTTGAGCTAGATGATTTTAGTAAGTACTACTGAACCCTTGCAAAGGATGTGAAGGAGTGCTTTACAAGTCCATTCAAGAAGCCTGCCTTGCTTTCTCCTCCAGACTATTTATTAAAATAGGAACGCTCCCTGAACACTCCCACAGAAGGATGGAATGACATTGATAACCGATACTGAAAAACATTTGTTCTAGTACTTGTACCCTTTTTCCTCTCTGCTCTTTCAGATCGCATTCTCTAGAGATGCTGTGCAAGTTTCTCTTTTTCCATTAATGACAGGTTTAAATTTATTGTCAGATGTCTTCAATCACCTGCTAAACTCTGTCTGTCCTTATGCTCTATGCAAGCATTACTCTAGCTTTGTAAAGCATACGAATATGCTTTTGCTTGTGTTTGCAGAGATACAGCTTGTGTTGCACCACTCAGGAGCCCTGGAATACTTGACTATCCCGTATCACCTAGCAGCGACAAAAAAAAAAAAAAATCACATCCTTTTCTGCAATGCCTAGATCCCAAGATGCTCAGCTCAGTAACAGCTTAGTATCATCTGGTATTCTGCTTCCATTTTGCAGCCATTTGCTCTCTCCTGTTGGGACCATTGCATGGTAGGGACTGTCTGTTCCATCCCTGTTCCAGACCAAATGCTATAGCAGCCAGTTATGCGACCATCTCCTCTGGGCCTGCTCAGGGGCATGGTGCAGCTATGTGCAAGTCTGCATGTATTACTACATAAATCACTAGTAAGAAAAAGCCATTGAGATGAAGTCATTTTTAGATAGCAAAGACTATAAGCGTAAGTCCTACTATAACTCCCCTACAGAATTTCAATTTTGCCATGGATGCGGGACACAAGCTCACAGAGGCTCGGCTGAAGTTGGCAGAGAAACTTGTTATTACCAACTGGCTGTTTAAATCCTCAAACCTTTGCTCTCAAAGGAGCAGACTTGAAGTCTGGGCTTGAGCTGCTGCTGATACATGGCAGGTGAGGAAAGGCACTGCACACAGGGCTGACAGTCTGGCAGAAAACAAGTGTCCTTCATTTTCTGCAACCTGTGTGCTACTGAGCTGGATCCTTCACAGCGTGCTGTCCACCTCTGAGAGCAACTCCCGCACTCTGCTTCAGCTGGGTTACTTCCAAACAGCATTCCTCCTGGTTTGGGTTTATTTTTCTCCCTACTTTTGAAGGGTTTATTGTATCACTTTATAGTATTTCTGTAGAGGTAGCTTCCAAAGAAAGTAGAAATACAGATAACTTACCTAACGCTGGAAGGGGAAAACAGCAGATTATAAAGTAAGTTCCCAAATTTTTAGCTGAAAATGGAGTAAGAAACTCCTATTACATGAGATCTCCTTCCAAGGGGAGGACAGTGGAGTTGACCTGATATTCATTACTTTATTTACTGCTCAGTAACTCCTAACTCCACATTTTTCCATGTATTGACTAAAGAGACTCACAGGTTGTTTTCTCATTTTGGCTTTTGTTTTTATATAATAGGCAGTACTCGTTATAAAAATCTAGATTTAAGCCCACTTACCAGTGCCTGGCACTTTAGTTTTATTTTGCCTGGCAGGAAGTCTCCATTTTTATGAGTCACTCTATTGCTCACCTGTCCTATGCAGAGGTATCCCATGAACGGTGCTACTGAACCTTCAAATAGTTACACAGGAGAGATGTCCAGTTAGTGTCCTCTGACAGAAGACAGTCTTTAGCTTTTTTTTTTTTTTAAATAGGGTAAACTAGCTACCGATTTATTGTTGGTTTCAGATGTGAAAAACCCTTCTTGTTGCTTACAGCTTCTTTTCATTTTAGATTCTAAGCTCTAAATTTCCTTACTTTCTACTGGTGTCACTTCAAGACAAAGACCCAGAATCTTTAACACTAAAAAGGTGGGTTCGAAATAATACCTCAGACTTAGCAGTGAATGTTTAACGTGCGTTCATTGAAAGGTCTATAGCTCCGTACCTCAGGCCATGCCTACCTGTAAGCCTTCTCCTGAGGAAACAAATGCCATGCAGGAAGACACACATGATATAGATTCCAGAATTAACTCCAGATTATTTAACAGACTCGCAAACGCAACCACGTTATTCAGCTCCTTTGTAATCTCCAACAAGGAAACAAGTTTAAGGTAACACTCATTAAAGAAGAAACAAAGTCAAAAGATTAACTGCTCCAGTGAGCTTATATACTTTCATTGACCTTTCCAGAAAATACTGTATTTTAAGATGGCATATAACATTGCCTAGACTTAATTATCTAGCAAAGACAGAATTTGTTCAGGCGAGTGTTGTTACTATCTGATGACAACTTCCATCGAGTGAATGCACAATACTAAATGACATAAAATTTGCAAGGCTTATGACACAGAAAAGCTTTTAACAGTGTCAAGCAAAGATATTATAACTCTTATGCTATATTGTTTCTGTACTAAAAGTTGGATCTTAACTTGAAAAGCACAGAATGAATGGATGCACGGTCTGTAATGCCCAATGGTCATGTGCTGAGCAGTGGTGGTCACACAGAGACCGTTCGTTCTCCTTGTCAGAACCAGAGCCCTTGAGTCAAATTATTTATCATATTGGTAATATCTTAGGTTTAGGCTAAAAGGCCACTTCAAAAAACCCAGGGTGATGTTAGTCAAAGTGAACATGTCCGTTATTATTGGAGCAATAATGTGTTTCTATTGTGAAATTCATGATTGTGCTTTTTTTACTTTCTTCCCTCTTGCTCACAACTTCACTTTAAGCATGTTCCAAACCCACCAAAACGCATCATCCCAAGAGGATATAACACAGTTCCTCAAACTACAGAGAAATTATTGGACCTGCTGGTGCTCCTCCCTCTCCCTCACTGCATTTCCCTGCTAGACCATCCTAACTCCTACAGCTCCGCAGCCATGAAACCAATCACAAAATGCACTCTGCAAGAGTTGGCTCTTCAAGAAAGTGTCTGCACTCAAACATACAGTTCTCCTGCTCGTGCCACTTTATTACTACTTCCTTTATCTAAACCTGCAACTCGCTATCAGGGACAAAAACTCGGTGAGACAACTGCAATACGCAAATCTACTTCAGGCAGTCTCCACAATCCATTTAAGAGCAGTGTGGTTTGCAAGTGATGGTTCCTGAGTGCAGCACTCCCCTCCACAGAGCAAAGGAAGAAAAAAAAAAAACTGAATCACTGTACCTAGCCAATGCTGTACTGCTCACGTGTGATTTGAATCTGGTGTATGCGGAAAGAAGCAGGGGGCAAAGGGGAGGTATATAACTAGGATAAAAGGGAGGTAGCTGAAAATTAAGATCTGTATGAAGCTAGAACAGAGGCATGCTCGCACATGTGAGACATCTCAGCTGTCACACCCTATGCACACACAAAAGTGAGAATAGCGTATGGTGCAGGTGCAGTTACTTATTTTATAGACATATTTTTATAAACAACATAATCTGCATTTTAACAGCAAGGACAAACACAAAGCATTCCAAAATGCAGCTCTGCAATAAACATAAACCTCAACGTTTTAAAAACCAATCCATCCCTCCAAATGTGTTTCAATCAGGCAATCAGCTGAATTGATTTCTTTTAACTTTGCACTTAAAGTAAAATTCACCTCAAAGCTGACAAGCATAAAAAATTTCAGTCCAATGGGTGATTTTTTTTTAAAGCTGCAATAGCCTGAAAACAGGGGCTTGTAATGAAGCTGCTCCGTCAACCATAACCACAATGTCACTAGAGCAACACAATCATATTGCCTGTGCAAAGAAGCAATGCATTTAACATTTTCTTCACTGTGTATTATCTATTAGCTGAGTTCGTCACAGAGATATGCGGCAGTTCCCTGCAAGACTTACGGATATATGGCAAGGCATACAAGAATGCATCCATGTCTGCTTCAGCACAGGTTTGTCATCTTGTATTTTGGCAAACAACTTAAAAAAATCCTCCCTTCTCTTATCTTAGGTTTCTGTTAAATGCTGTTACTATCAAGAAATAGAAGTCGTCCCAGGCAAACATGTCGGATCTCCCCACTGCTATTCACTATTACTAACGCACATTACATGTTCAATTCTCCCTTGCTGCTTCTATGAAAAAGCTCTTGTCAAAAACAGATTTCATTTTTTCTGTGTATGCACAAATTAGTCATGGATGATTAACAAAGCATTCATTCTTTTATTTGCTTTGGCTGAGACTTGATCTGTGTTACATTCATGTGAGGGAAGCACTTCATTTTATGTTGATTAAATATGAAACACTGCACTGTTGATAAAAAGAGTTGTGTTCAGGGCTGCATATTATACTGACAAAAGATGCGTGTTCTTGGGCTAACATTTTCTTAAACAAGTTTTTCCAGATTTTTAATTGCAAAAAACTTGATATACTTTTTTTTTTTTTTCACCAAGTACTGGGCAGTAAGAGCTTCATGTCTCAAAGCAATCTGCTGCAGTCTTAACGAACAGCAATAATTATTGCATATTTAATGTGATAAAAAGGAATTTTCTAATTCTGCTCCACAGTTCGAGTTCTTTAAACATTCCCCTTCAAGGCACATAACTTGCATTATAAAATGTATCCAAAAAAAGACTGAAAAACTAGGTAGGACAGCAGCAAGTCATAATTACAGGATTCTTGTGCTATTACATGAAAAACATAATGAAAATGAAGATATATTGGCAAAGTCTTACGGAACCTTAAAGCCAGTTGTAACTAACAGTTTGGTCTTGATCTGGTGTTACTGACTCCAGCTATCACAAGACAGCACGAGCACAAAAGCTTGTCTGTAAGGCCCATAAATCCTCCACGTCCATTAAACACAGTGATATAGCGACACCAGAAAGGATTCACTTCAGTTCAGGAAGGTATTTAAGTGCATGCCTAACTTCAAGCATACTATCTACTTGTAATTAAATCAAGTTAAAGAAAGCCACACAATTAAGCACCTTGTTAAATCTAGGAACAAATTATTAGCCCTTATAAAACAGGAGATTCTATCTTGGGGCTTACAGCACATGAAAACAAACACTTGCAAACACACACATACACGTGCACGGAGTATTATGCGTACTTTTGCAAGAGGGGATTTATTTTTAGTGTAACAATATATAGCAGTAAGTGCAGCTCTTACTCCTGTTAGGGAGAGGTCTGGCCACAATAACTTTTTAGCCACAACTCTCATCCAGGCAACGCGGTTTCATTCTTTTCTAAACTTCCAGCAAAGATCGATGGTACCACACCTTCATAAAACCTCCACTAATGTCTCTGTCTCACACACACAGGTCTGTTAAGGGTCTGTCTTAAACATCAACAAAACCAAAGTATGAACTTAGGGGTTTTCATCTTACTACCAAGGAGAGGGAGCCCTTCCATAACGTGGGGCAGGAAACAGCCCAAGCCAAGAGAAATTCGATGCAAGCTGGGTTTAGAAAGGATGGCTAGTACTCTACAAAGAAGTCGATTTCTTGGTGCACCCCTGAAATATCGCAGCTCTGGATGAGAGCACAGCAGAAGAGAAGACGGAAAGCTTGTTTTGATCCAAGCAGGCTACTGCATTGTTTCTGAGCAGCAGGTCTCTGCTCCCCATGAAGGGACATCGTTGTTAGCTGGCAGCCGTTCGAGCACCCAAGACCTGTCCAGAGGAAGTCCCCTCCAGCGCTCGTACACTGCAGGGAGGAGGACAAGAAAGGGCCAGTGAAGGCAACCAGGCCCATCTGCAACAGCCGTGCTGTGGCGCAAAGTGTGAGCTCCTGCAGGGCACAAAACAAGGGCTCCCAGAAACACCCATTTCTCCTCATCTCCCTCATCCAGAGCAGAGGCACAAGATAACACCCCCCCCTACCTGACGCTTCAGCCAATCAGATAGTGTCCAACTCCTAACTCATCTACCTGCATCCTGCTTTTCCAGCCACACGCTCCTGCCTTGCCCCAGCCCTGGCACTTCACTGCTCTTCTGCCACAACCCAGTTCCTTTCACTAATTCAGCAGAAAACTCTTCCAGGAAAAAATTAATCTCCCTTACTCCCTGCTGGGTCAGGGAGATGAACGAGCTCTCCAAAGGCCGGGTGAGCAAGAGCATCGGTGCACTGAAGGGGCTGCAGCACAAAGTAGGGAACACAGAGGAAAGCGCAAGAAACCACCCGTTTTGACAGCAGCAAACTGAGAATGGTTCAGCTATCGCACATAGTTCCATTTCCAGGCTCCCCAGTATTTTATGGAGATTTACTCTTCCCGTTCCAGTCTGTGTGTGTATTCAGTTCCCCGTCCCTGCAGATACGGGATGGCTGAAGTGAAACAATGATTGGTTTTTGGTTTTTTTTTTAAGGTTGCCCAGAAAGATTTTTTTCTTTGCTTCAGGTCACATAACTGCACACAAAAGGACAAAGCGATAAAATGCTCACATGCACTTTCTTGTCTTTATTTCCACTCTCTGGAATGAGGCCAGAGACATCTAAGTAGTGCACTGTGTTCTCTTCCACTCCCTCTCAGAAATTATGGATTCCTTCTCCTCTGCAGCCAATTTCCTCTTCCATCTCTGTCTGGGCCCAAGCTCCAACTACGACAAAACAGTGTTCCCCTGTTTCTCTCCCGGGCCCATTCTCCATGCATCTACAGCAGGCTCTCTGAGTCCTCCCAGATTTTTAAGGCTTTATGTTTACAAATCTAGGATGAAAACCTGTTCCCTCTGCTCTGATTCTAGGAAAATTCCACTCTCTCCTCATTTTGCATATGAACTCGGCTGCACTCTAAAGTTCAGCTGCTCTGACATCTTAAGGGCCTCAAATAGACCTGACAATTGTATGGCTGACTCCAGAAATACAGAAACATCGCACGGCACAGATTCTCCCTAAGCTTCAGATCCTGAAACTTTAAATGGGGCACTGGCAAGTCAAACAGCAAGTACGACACATGTTATACAGCTTCCCATTTATTTATAATATCTACATACATTATTGTTAGACTTTCACAAGTTATAATTCACAAAAATAAGTGTTACAAAGTAAGTATCAGTTTCAAATAATCACTTTCTATACATTCCTTTAAAATACGTTATTCTCCACATTCCAGCTACATCAGGAACTTTCCTGGAGTGTCAGAAACACAAGAACTGTCAACATTTCTAAAGCTCCCCTAGAAACAAGTTCACATGTGTACAAAAAGCAAAGACATTGCTAGTGGTTTATTTATTAAGATACCATGTTGCCATCTAAAACAAATACAAGGATAAATTAATAAATACAGGGCCTCCCTAATGAAAATATTTTCTTTTCCACTTCTTGGCTGTGAAGTTAACCTAACTTATGGAATTGAAAAAAATCTCAATGTTAATTAACTTCATATCTGATTCATCCATACTTAAAAATACTCCACAATGAAAGGAAATTTTTTTTAAAAAAAGAAAAAAGAAATAAGCAGACTTAATCTCGTAATTAGTTAACATAAAAACACTTACAAGACGTCTGGATTAATCAATTATCAGAAAGCAGTGCTTCAGTCCCAGGTAGTTAGCAATAGCACCCACATAATATTACAGGGAGCCTGATGTTTTGGCAAAACTAGAGCAGGAAAAAAATGAAACTAAAAGGCATATTGTACATGTGACCTACAGGACTTTGATTATTACCTCTAAGCTTATTAAGAGCAAAAGCTGTCAGTTGGACCACCCCACAACCAGGGAGGAAAACTAAGATTACTCAGCAGTAAAAGGCATAAAAAGGAGATGTGTATTCTCAGAACAGACGAAGGCAGAGAGTGAACAACAGACCTACTTCAGCTATCTAGAGCAGTAATTGGCTCACAAGAGCTACTACCACATTAAGGCATTACCATTATCTAGCTCACATAACTGGAAATTCACGCTCTGTTCTTTAAATTGGCTTAACCAGCAGCATCTGCAGCACTTTAATTAATTACAGCAATTGGCGTACCTTAGAAGTAGATGCACAGATCTGAAATGATAATGCCCTGTGAGTAACAATTGTAAACCAGCATTAATCCAGATCCATCCTGAACACAACCAAGGGTACACTGTTGTGCTTCAACTGCACAGAAAAACTTCAGTGTAATAATTATTGTTGTCTGTCCAGGTCCACCAGCAAATACTACAATTCCGCATGACACTTTACATTCCATTAGCTCAGGAATGCAGAAGCTCACAAGATGCACAATAAAAATCTGTTCAGGTTTGATGTTGTCAAGTCAAAATTCAGTCGGGCACTTAAACTTGGGTTTCCTTCGAACGATAAACCCAAAGTTAAAACCATAACAGAGACCGATTATCACTATTTATTTTTAGTACACTCCTTATAAAGAAATATAGAAGCCAGATATCACAGTAAGCTCAGAACAAAGTTTTCTTGACAGCCATTAGCTTCGCTTCAGTGAAAAAAAAAAATCCACAGGCACTGTACACAAACGTATATTTTTTCTTCTGATATTTGCAGTTCTAAAACACAGTAGAATTACTTTTAAAAAAATCAGAGACAAGAAGCTAAAAATCCCTTTTGTTCTTTTTATGTACAGCAATTTAACGTCTTTACTTAGAAGAAAATAGTTTTTAAAAGCTTGACAGTGGAACCTATGTACACATCCTGGACACATTTAAAAGCTGTTCTTTACAGACTTCTTCATACCATTTCCAGCCAGAAAGCAAAACAACACTATCAAGATTTGTTGTGACTTGCTTCTGTACAATTTCTGGTTTAAAGATTGATTTTATGTTTGTTTAATTACCACCGTGCTGCAAAATGGGACACAAGAATCTTAATTAAGTGTCTCATATGTAATGGAAGTTTAAAAAACCCAAACAAATAGCTCAGTTGATCAAATCTGATCCTTGAGTTCATACATAATTCAGGGTCAAAATACCTGGTATAAAGGTTATTACCAAACCAAATTTGAACCCCCCATTTAACAAACACAAGTTTTATCTTTCATAGCAGTGTGAAAGAATGAAACGTAACTTTCTTGATTTTAGTAAGCACGTAGTAGTTTTGAACATATTTTTAACCAAAACCACCCACAGCCATTGACTCAACTAAGGGATGACTGGTTTTAAGTTACAAAAACTTTAACCATCTAATACTAATAGATGCTACAGCACAAAATATGCCATTGTGTAATTTTGTCCAACATCCATTTTCTGAAAGCACGCCTGTTTTCAGTGTAACATACAGAACTAACAACGAGGCAGAACATCAGCAAGGAAGCGAGCGCAAGCCCAAACAGCTAAAATACCAAGGCTGATGCAGCAGCAAAATCCAGAAATAGCAATCTGATGTAGCAACTCACACACAAGACATGCAAAAGGCAGTCAGAGGAGAAAAATACCTTTTCTTAAAGCAGCAAAATGCCGGTGACGGTGCTTATACATTCTGTGCATAGTGTGTATGGGCTGGGCTGACAGTGGTGAAGCTCTTAGCCTATGCTGTTTAAAATTAAACACATAGTCATATGCATTTGTGGACATAAAATTATCTTACTGGTATCTAATTTTAAGATGTGAATATCTGTGTTCAGATATACTCTCTAACATGTTTATCTAGGGTGCACAGAAAACAACTGCATGCAGAAATAAACTGCTGCACACTTCAGTGTAATCACGTTCATCTCCTGAGTATCCATTTATAAATATTAATCTAGAAACTACATGTGCTACTAAAGCACCAGCCTCCGAGGAAAAACTGCCACAGTGCAGGAAAAATATTAAATAAAATAATAATTCTTATTCACTAATTCTAATTCACTGATACTTATTCCACACAGTCACTCATTTCTGATGGAGAGGGATCACAAGTGCACAATACAAGTTACTCGTTGACTAAATACCATCACGAAATGCTCCAATATAAAGGTTGGAAGGATTAACACAAAAGGTCCCACTCCAAGACAAATGTCTCCTTCATAGTTCAGTTCACAGCCATCATGACTGTTCAGTCAGGCCTACGATTCTGAAACGCGGGGTATATACCTGCTAACCAAACACGCCAAAGACTTTCAAAATCTCTTGTTGATACTGGCATATTTTTAGAGGAGATTTTAATTACCACCATGTTGAAAGAGACTTTTTAAACACGGGAAGATCACCAAATAGTTTCCGCTTCAAATCTCACCGCCTTCTGAAACAACTTCTATGGAGGAATTATGAATTAGCCAGGCTGGCAGGGTTTACACTCTGCTTCCTCCCTTCTCCTCCTTCAGTCTCTTACCTTTCCCAAGCAAAAAATGCAAGACTTGCAACAAGCCCCCCTATTTTTAAGTATTTCATATTTGCAAATGCCTTACAGAATGTAATTGCACATTCATACAGAGGCCACTTTTAAAAATAAATGCAGAGAAACAAATCTATTAGCATACACTAAAACATGTTGAGTTTTGCTGTAACAATAAAATTACATGGTGATTTTCAAACCAGCCATAAGTACTACGGGAAAAAATGGGCAATTCACATTTCTAAAGATAGCTTGGGATTTAAATATGCTTCTCTAATAATTATGCTGTTTCACACGTTCCTACATATCAGAAACTACCATCTGAGCTGTGTTTGTCTTCTCCTAATTCCACTTTCTCAAGGTACTGGTTCTTTTACTTTCAGTAACAGACTACAGTATGAAACACTAAGATTTCTAAAGGAGAAAGGGCTGAATTTTAGTGCAGAATATCTTATCCTTACTGGGATGGCAATTTTTCTACTCCCTCTACTGGCATATTTTAAAAGCAAGGAAAGAAAAACCTGAAGGGCGTTCCAGCTTGTAAAACATAATGAGAAAATATTTTTTGTAACCTCAAAATAATTGTTCGCAGAAGTTGGCAAAACATTAATCTCAAATCCTGGGGATTTTTAAGACATCAGCAAATTTTTGGCAGGTTCCTTCTTTGTAAAAATTAACCGAGCACCTCAAAATAAACATCCTGGACCACTTTGTGTTACAATTACCGTCAAGCAGTCCCATCACCTATCACTGCTCCGATCAAAACAGATCACTCCCTAAAGCATGCTACATGGCTAATAAAAGACCCTAAGAGCGATCTATGGAATATAACTCTACACAATTGCCATGGGTCTACAGAAAAGAGCAAAAACATCCTGAGCTTAACGAGTTGCTACTTAAATATTAGTCAGTGCTCTGTGAACCATTTTATATTAAAATTGGATAATTCTAAACATCACACATACAAGAAGTATTGTTTGACACAGTGCCATTTTGATGATAAATCGCAATCTACAGCTCAAATAATTCTACCCAGGGATTAACATTTCAGAGGCTGAGCCAGAGATTATGTGTGTGGATCTTGAATTTCATCATCTCCCTTCGGCACAATAGCTTATTCTTCCTTTTTTCATCTATTCTCTCATGAAGGGTCAGGAAAGCTTAGCCTTGCTGTTTCATTCATTTCATCTCTACATTAACCAGATACCTTGCAGTCTTTAGTTCTTACGTGTTATTCCATTACAAATACTACAGCTACTCTGCACTGTGCTACGGCTAATGAGGTATGTACCAAATCAAAGGGTGCCATCAAGTGGTTGTAGCACACTACCAGCATTATGCAAAGTTAAGTGTTCTGCAAGAGGTTTCACCAGGACACACTATCTGTACAGGGTGGATTAAACTGCCGAAATTTAAAGCTTTCATGAAAATTCAGATGCTCAGAGATGGTGGTCCCACACAATTTCATTTCCTCCCTTTTAGATTCTAAGGCTCAGCCTAACAAACAGCATCACCATGCAGGAGACATCCTTGTCTCTCACTGTATGGGTCAGCAGGCTCCTGGATTGTTTTGGCCATTGTGTGCTCAGGTACTCATCACTGTGCACCAGAGGACAAGTTCAAAACAGCCTTAATAACCTCTGAAAAGCCTCCCAACTAGCACTGGGACAAGGGTGCTGCAGCATGAGGGCTTCACAGAAGATGAGGAGAGTAAATGCAATTACTTGTGTCACCATGCTCAGTTTCATATCAAACTGAGTTAGTTTACTTGTTAATCTATACTCATACCGAACTTGAAGACTATGTGAGAGCTCTTCCCTGCAATTACAGTGATGAGTATCTTTGGCATTACTCAGCAATTTGAAGTAAAGATTACTTGATAGATCGTTCTTCAGCACAAGACAAGCATTCAATCTGACCCAAACAATTGCCTTTCCAGATTAAATACTCCATAGCCAAAACCTATTTCATATTTACCTATCTTCTTCTAATCCATATACTATCAGCACTAAACCACAGACCATTACTCTAACTCACCTTTGCCTATCAGGTAGAAGCCAACCAACCAAAACCAAAACAAAAACCACTTCCCATTACACTGGGGCAGATTTTTCCAGTGAAAAAGAACAGTGCCTTTCTAAAAACTGTGGCAACTTTGCTACTGCAGGAAAAAAGTTTTGCATATTGTCTGTCCCATGGCAGAGTTTTGCTTGGTGGGAATGAGATGAGACTGAAGATTACCCAGTTGTGTCTCACCAGATCATGGCCATCCACGCTATGACTTCCAGAAACCCAGGTGTCACTTAAAATAAAATCTTCAAGCTTGCACTTGCAAAGAAAATATCAAGAAAATATTATTCAAGTGTAACTGGTGAAGATACACATGATTCTCTTAATTTCTGAAAAGGTTTGGCTCCAAAGTATAAAAAGCTGAACAGCCATGACCATACCAGCGCAACCATCCACTTTAAGGATGTAACTTCAACAATACTTTTCCTGCGGTAGTGACAAAGAGATGTCCACACTCAAGAAATGATCAAGGCAAATGAGGTCCAAATTATTCTGAGACTGTTCCTATCTGCCCAACAACTGGCAGCAATGTTCCCACATCTGGTTTGTCTACAACAACCTGCCGCCAGCTCAGGCAACCACTCATAATTTGGTATGCCTACCACAGCCGCTCTCAGCAAGGGTACAGTTACAATGCACACATATGAAGACCAATAATTGGTTTTCATCAACTGCAAAGCAACACTCGTGTGGTGGACCAAAGACAACTGGAATTTGCAATGCAGAAAGAAGTCAGCCCTTAACATTCCCCATGTTCTCCCCCATAGCTGACTTTACACTTCCCCGTATTCCCCTTACAACTTGCTCACTTTAGTACGTCAGTCAAATTCTCGATTCCACAATACAGATCCTTCACTGGAAACCTGTACACAAACTTCCAAAGACTCAACTGGAGGGGGGCGGGGGGTGGGGAATTACCAAGAATCAACTGAAAAGATGCTAAGCTACTCTGCAAGGTATTGCACAACACATAAGAGAAAGGAAAAAAAAAAAGAGCGAGGGAACAAGAAAGAGCTTGGTTTGCGTGAAGCAGAGGGCTGCTTCATCCAAACGGGAGACTGCAGAGAAGGGATGTACAGGCAGTGATGGAGTATGTTGCATTAAAAACAGAACTATTTCACCAGGTCCAGGTGAAACACCAAAATTGTTCCACAGATCTTGAATAGCCTTGAAGACCCTTCCTCAACAGTGTCCATACTAGTTATTTATGCAGTCTATTTATTTAATACCTCAAATCGTTCCTAATAAATGAGTTTCTTTGGTTATAATATATAATTAAAGTTATATAATATGAATTAAAACTAATTATGGGGAAGATTTATACAGATGATCCATGGAAAAGCAAGCACATAAACTTTACACTAATTCTTCGCTGACAGATTTTTACGACTATTTTCCAAATATTCCATTTTGTCCTTTCATTGACAAATATACAGACAAAATCCCCCCTAATACATCACGCTCCTTCCTGGAGGCAAGCAGCCAATGCCTTTATCATTCAGGGGTTTGGCTACTTCTACCAGAGCATTTCCCTTGCTCTTATTCCACTTCGGCTCAGCTACAGCTCATTTTCTCTGCTCCTGTTCTCCCTGCTGCCCACATTATCCAAGCATACAGTCTCCCTTGGTCTCACCTTTGTGTTGCAAACAGTTCCCTATGCAGCAACATTAACTATTTCTTGGGTCTTGTGCTTCTCATTTTCAGGGAAAGGTATATTAAAGGACAGAGAATACCAGAATAGCAGGGTTGGAAAAAAAATAAACAACAACCCAGAGGAGGGGCAGGAGAGGTGAAAAACTCTCAAGATATTGTCAGAGACAGATTTTGATGGCAGTTGATTTTTGTGTTCTTCTTGCATTCTTTTCTGAATTTATTTAGCCCTTAAACATGGAAAACACTGACAAACCTCTCATTCCAAGTAACTTCGCACTCTTTATCAGAAAAAAAAGCAAATATAATTAATTTCCATTTTAGGGATCTACTTTACAGATACAATTGAGAGAGAGAATTCTTCACATAATTGTTAATGTTACTTCTGATTTGGTAAATATTGTACACGTTCTTTGATTTTTGTGCTGTGCCTCCCTGCGACTGGTGACTGTTTTGTGGAGAGTTTTTTGCTTTAGGAAGCAAAGCTTTAGAGAGTATCCCACATCTTATCCCTCGCTGAGCAAAATGCTCTTATGGTATAAATCATTAAAATGATGTACAAAAACTGAGGGCCTTCAAACAAAATCCCTGAAAACTAATAAGTTTGTTTATTTTTAGCAGGCAAAGCCCTCAGAGCCAGAATTGGTGGTTTCCTATTTTAGGCAGTGCACCACGGGGCACTAAGATGAACTTACAGAGCCTGGCATGTTCAGCCTGCCGTTCTGCCAACCTGCTACGTTCCCAGTAAGCACAGTCCAGACAGTTCTCAGCTCTAGTCTACAGAAAATACACCAGAAGCAGAAATATTACTATTTAAGAGCACAACATAACACACAACTTTATCATCTTCAGGCTTTAAATTAATCATATTTGGTATACTACTACATTTCAGTTTTCAAGTCCCTGGAAAATGTAAGAAACATTGCTTAAGTATAGACCACTGTGCTCAGAATAGCAATCTTTGAGCTCTGGGTTGCAACTTTGTATGGGTCACGAATTTGGCGGAAATTCAATGTAATCTTATATTTATGCTAGTACGTGGAACCACAGAAAATACTGAAAAGCTACAAGATGTCATTTTATGGCACTTCATTCAATGCCATTTTATTCATGCCATCCTTCCAGTCTAGTCTCAGGTTGCCACCACAACTACGCTAAACCATAAAAAGTTCATTTATGCTGCCTGTCGAAATTCAAGAAGCAATTTGGCACAGATATAGATAATGTAAAACAATGAGAAAAGAGGAACTTCACATGAAAAAAACAGTATGATGGTACAGTATCAATTGAGAATGAAAAATATGCTGGGAGGGAAAAAAACTGAATGAAATGGCATCAATTAAGTTATGAAGGTCAATTAATTTCCATTATATTAAACTCTATTAAGACAGCTAACAACCCAAGATAAGAAGCTGAAGGCAATAACACTCAGTGCTATTACACTGCCAGATGATTTTCCTAATAACAAAGGTTTTCAAGAAGCCACAACTCTTATTTTTCTGTCAGCTGGCTACTGTCCTGCTGGTGGCCGCTATTTTTAAATAATGGGCTCTGAGTTAAATTATAACTGCTTGCATGTACAATCCTATCCAGTTACTTAATGCAGAGCTATATTTTACACAATAATGGATATTTTAATTCTCTTTTGACACATATTTCTGTACCTTGAGCACATGCAATTGCAAGGTATTACCTCCAATCAACTAACACATTCAGTTGGACTTACAGATTATCTGCCTTTGAAGGTGACTTATGTCAAAAATATTTTTCATTAAACGTGTTGCCATTTTTTCCATTTTCCACGCTGAATATTTTGTACTACGTGGCTGCAACATATGCTGTTGTAACACCATACGGTTACTGGGTCAGAAATGAGATTTATCCATCCTAATGTTGCCCCAGACAGTGGTATTTTACATAATGATATTCTGAACTGTATCGAGAGCAAACATGTATCCGTGACTGTAGGTAAATGTAAAAACAGTCAGACACATAAAACCAGAAAAAAAAAGCGGCACGCCGAACAAGCTTAAAAGCAAATACTTTTCTATTAAAGGCAAGTTGCTTGGCTCAGCTTACACCTAGAGTATGATTAGAACCCCACTGTAAAACAATTACCAAGACACTCTTTTGTATTTGATGTCTGAAAGAGAAACGACCTCATGCAGACTCTGTCTCTTCTGTGCGCTGGCAAGTGTATTTTACTGCTGATTTTCTATGAATAAACATATACTAAGAGCAGCTGAAACACACTGCTGGTTCTAAACGTGCCTAATGTAGTATTAGAGGTTCGTTTCCAAAGCTGTCTGCCTTGTTTATCAGCTTCCTCCCTCCAGCTGGCAAAGAACACCACTGACAGCAACTCTGATCAGCCGTCTTGCACAGTACACTCATCTATAGGAGACGTGTTCTTCTGGCAGGAAATAACCCTCCCCAAAACCTAAACAAAATAGTTCTAGCAATTTAGAAGACAGTTGTACTTTACTACTGTGAATCAATAAAAACCAGATAAATCATATGTCATCAAACTCGTTTCATCGTAAACGTTATGGTGTACCACGCTTACTGAGCTTATAAAGCTGGAGCCCAATACCCAGGAGGCCCAGAGGCTTCCTGTCTCCATCTTCCCTTCGCAAGACCCTCTCACATAATTGTAGCATAAATATCAAAAAATAAGATGTCTCATTTTTTAGAAAATTCTAAACTGAAATGCTGCAATATAATTTTCAAAACTGCCATATCATGTGCCAAATTATATTTGATACAGATCCACTTAGTGCAGTTATTAACACAGCATCAAAAACAACATTATAGTTTGGGCACTGCATTTCATTTGGGAGATAAAGATCAAATAACAAAAGAAAATTTTCATAACTTTTTGAAAAAACACAGTAGAGAAGAGTTGGACGGACTCGCATTTCATACTCTATTTTACTGATTCAAGATAAATAAGGTATTAAAAGTGTAGAAAGTTAATCAGACATTAAAAGTTCTTTCAACAATTCATCTAAAATTCTCATTTAGATAAGATTTTTGTCATCTCACAGCTCTGGTTTAATACATTATTACATATTAATGATAAAAAGGATTAGTGGTGGCCCTAATTTCAGGTGATCTGGGCACAGTCTTGTTTTGATCAGAAGTAAAACGTCCGTTGCAGACTATGTAGCAGTACGGCATGAGTGAACACCATTTGAAGCAACTACCAGGCTTTGCTTGGGGATACAGGGGTTGTGCAGGTCAGAATGTAAATGAATTGACAGAGAGCACTGTTCAGAAAAGCTTACACGGGACTTTCGCTTACGATGCCTACCTCAAACCAGGACTGCTGGTGCCTCCTCTGCGTGCTGTGCCATACAGAGGGGATAACACCCATAAACCTCCCACCCCTTCTTTCACATCTTGCTCATGTAACACCTACATTAAATACATGTGGTAACTTACTTGTCCTACAGCATTTGGTGTTAAGTTTTTCCAGCAGAATTCAAGTGTGCAAACCATTTCCATTATCTTCCGTAATTTTCAGAGAAGGTGCCTAAACGAAGGGGTTTGTAAGTGACCTCCGTAGTGTCGGTGTGGACAGACAGGAGACTCGCCCACTTCCAGACACCCTAAACCAGGGTGACTCGCTCTGCACACAGGTCTCTCTCCTGCTCCTTACCAGAGCCAAGAACATGCCTCTGATCACGTTCTACTTTTAGTTAAAATCACACAGAAAAATCACACATCGTGTTGTACACAAGAAACGACATGTTACTGAAAAAAACCCAGGATCAGGATAGAAAGATTTCCTACCCTGTCTCCTTCAGAGCCAAAGCAGCCAATCAAGACAACGATTTCCACAAGTTTTGCTCCAAAAACCTAATCTCGGAGATTTCTCAACTAGAACAAAGTGCTAAATATTTAATGTAAGCAAAAACTAAAAGTACAACAAGTTTTCTGATTCTCTATTACATTTAAAGCAGAGCAAGAGTGAGATGGCTGACAAAGCAGCACTTAATTCCTAGGTATATCTAGACCAGAATACCCAGCCTAATTTACACAGACAGTCACAGTTCACATAATCACATACAGCAGAATATGACAGGGGAATTAAAGGACCAGGAAAGCATGTCTGAACTCTGAGCTTCCTATTCTACATGTATTAAATGCAGACATTTAATTCAGAAAAAGGCAAACCTGGTCGCTTCTTATTTTAAGCCAAAAATTTATTTTAAGCAGAAAATACAAAACGAATTATAGAGCTTTTTCGATTATTTTTTCTTAACTAAAGCAAATAGCCAATTTAAACTTAAGCTCTCACATGCTACAAAGATGCACCAGAAGAGATTGCCAAGATTTTGCGATAAATTCTGGTATAGCAACTGATCAGTAAATAGGGAATCATCTTATTTCATATGCTAGTTTTTTTCCCCAGGTTCTTTCTGCAAAAGAAGTTGACAGTACTCAGAATTTTTATTCATTACACTATGCTGGCATTTATCTCCCAACAGTTATTTCCAGAAACAGGTGGTAAGGTTTGACGTCTAGACTTGGGCTTTTATTCTGATGTAAAGCAAAACTTGCTTTTGCAAAGCCAGTGTCGCAGCACTGCTGTAGTAGAAGGGAATTAAACACTCAGCATAAAAGTCTGATTTTATCAAAATTATGGGCTAATTACTGTTCAAATTCAAATGAACTGCTCTTTCTTGAAAACCTTCATTTGGAAAACAATGTATTCAGAGCTGTATCTGATGAAGACTTAACTTCTTGCTAATACCTCATTTTATTGTATCACATTTAAAATCAGTCACCTTTAATACCAGAAACAAATTCATTTCTACATCCCATCCACCTGCCCTCTTCTTTCCCATTACTTTCACATTATTTATCATCTTTATTTGTGTTGTCGTACCTAAAAACAACGTATGGGCATTTTAGGAGAGGGACATAATCTCTCCACACCTGTGAGTGATGTAACATGATTTAGGGCATTCAAAATGAGATATAATCATAAGCAACCACGACACAGAATTCCTAGGGGAAAAAAAAAAACCAAACCAAAACAATGCACTTGTACCAATAAAATGAACCTAGGTGATGTCAAACATTCTGTAATTTTTTCTAATGTTTCTTTCATTTTGAGGCTTTGCCCACATTTGAGTGGAGGCCAGTTCAGAACTCTTTTTGGGTTAGCGTTCCTGAAGTTACACAAGAGCAATAGACAAAAGGAAAAGACAGATCATGTTTTTCAGTTTAAACTTGTTATTCTTTATAACTGTTTGCTGTCAGCTAGCATGAACAGCAAACTCTAAACTCCTTTTTTCTCAGTTGAGCAGCTTTGTTGGACATATTTTCCTGGAGAAACCACTTAAATATCCTTATCGGTTAAGGTATCAAAAAATTACTGGAAGTTTGGATGTGTCTCATAGAAGGATGTACACCTGGCATCTTATAAATCACTGTCAAACTTGAAAGGCTGGCATGGTTTTCTCCACCAGTCATTATCTTAATATTCAAAAAGGCACTATTAGAAAACAATGGGCTAAAAAGGGACATCAAAACATTTCAGAAGACTCTGTAAAGGAAAGATGCAGAAGTGAGTTCGGTTTCCAAGACCTCAATACAAGAACAGCCTGGAAATTCAGGGCAAGGCTTCACCAGGCAGTTGATGGTGTGCAGGCAGAGCTGGGCACTGCTAGTCCCCAAAAGCAATGGGCAGCGCGAGCAGAGCAGGACGCTGAACAATCGCTCACTCAAATGAGCCCTTAGAAAGAGAATGCTAATGATCCGCTAATGCAATCAAAGGAAATTAAATCCCATATGTAACCACTATCACATTATTGTGGTTGATTAGTCAGAGGCAAGAAGAAAGGAGGGAGCCTCCAGCCACACAGAAAGCAGAATGATTCCCCATAGCTGTAATTGATAAGACAAGAAATTGAACCCTTAAACTGCAACAACTGAGATCTAGGCCAGAACAATTCCCAACAGAAATGACAGTGGAGTATTGGACACTGCAGGGACCCCCCCATCTTAAAATGTTTTTAAAAACAGTTTAGGCAAGTGTTTGCCTGGAATGATGCTGCCTTGAGGCAACAGGCCAGGCCAGACGAGGCTGTCTCCAGCCCCAGCCTAGATGAATCTATGAGCAAAGCTTCGAAAACAGGTGGGGCATTTTTCTCCATCTGCCAAATTAGTAGGCCTGGGATGTCCCTTCTGTAGTCAGCAAAGACCATGTTTTAATAGGCCTGCCACATACGAAAAGGAAGACGGTTAGTATCAGGGATACAGCAATGACTGTCAATGCCTTGATTACATTGATACTACTGGAAAGGGCTCACTCACCACAACCCTGGGCCTTGTGCATAACCTATATACAAAGGTGTAAGACAAAGCACATGAAAGGAAAGGGAGAAGCCTACTATGAACTTTGAAATATATTAGTATGCCAATTATTAGCTATTAGAGATACAAACCTGGGCTTAAGAAACATTTTCTACAAAAAGCTGAAAAAGTTGTTTCATAGACCAAATCTTTTACCTTCTGAAAACATCCTATGAATTTTTCAATTTCATTTAAGAAGGTAGGAGGCAGCTGTCTACAAAGCTGTCAGCAAACAGGCAAATATGATGGCCTGTCCTCAATAGATGTTATGTGCTCTTCCGTGCTTTCAGCATGCTAGTAAGTAAAATGTCATTTTTCTATCACTTCAGCTACCTTTATCTTAGACAAATTTCTTGTACATAGAGCCAGTGAAAGCTTTAACATATTTGGACCAACTTAAACCTCCACTCTTCCCTCCTGTCCTGTCTTCTTCCATTAGCTAGACAGTCAGCAGGCATCAAGAAACATAGCCCAAACTTCAGGTCAGCTGAACTCTTCTTAGAGATGCAGTCTTCCTTTCAAATTGACTAAAACTCATCAGCTGCCCTCCTCCTGGCACCTCTAGGGGACGCTGCCATTGTCCCAGCACAGGCCACTTCACTTGAAAACTGTTTTACTGCTAAAAGACAATAACGTATTTAGAAACATGCACTGTATTTTTACTTAAATGGGAGAGCACTGAAACCTCACAGAAAGTTTGATGGGGGCATTAATGGTGTTCATGAGAGTTTTTCCTGGCACCTATAGAGTCTCTTGCCACACAGCAGCTCTTTGTTGAGCACTGGTACACCAGAAACCCCAAAAAAGCAATTCATAAGAGAAATCCAAAGTTAATGCTGAAAACAATTAACACTGGAAGTTTGAGCTCAGATAGTGAAAGAAACCAAGTGTGGAAACAGCACATGTTCAAATTACCCATACGAGCAGTGACAGAGAAAAATCTTTTACTAGAGGAAGTGGCTTATATTTCTAAATGGAAGATGCTACCCCTTGTTCTCTAAACTGAATAAGCAAAACAAAGTAACGCCAATCTGTAAGATTTTGAAAGCCTATTACCTCTCCACAGATGAGTAAGTCTTATTCTTAGCTATGAATTTCTTGTTCTCCAACTTGCAACAGCCAGTCTGAACATCTGACATTATTATTATTCAGAAGAGCACAAGAAAGAAGACAACTCCAAGAACTGCCTCACGAAGAAAAAACAGATAATCAAATACACAGAGTGTGTTTAAACAAAGATTAAATAGAGAGAAGAAAGTTAGCAGTAAATATACGAAGAATGCAGCTGTGAAGGAGGTAAAGAAAGACATGGAAGAAGATGATGGAGAATGAATATCAACATTTAAATATTAAGAAACCACGCTCATGTTCTGGTTTGAGCTTAGTTCCCAGCTGGGGATAAACCATGACAGCTATGATCAAAGTATTTATGGATTAGACATAGAATAGATGACAAAGGTTCACTTACTAGAATACAAATACAGAGGGACTAAGACGTTAAAAATACAGTTAGAAAAAAAAATCTTGCAATAACCAAGGTGAGGGATCACAAAGATGTACTTGCAGGATTTAAAAAAAACACTAACACAATACAAAAACACCCAAATGCAAAACAAGAAAAAACCCAAACAAAACCGCAAATATCTTCATTTTCGTTTATAGCATAGTTACCTTGCGCAAATCACCTCACCGCTACTTAAAATTCCTCTGAAAGCCCAGAATAATCTTGGTTTGAATTTGGTAGCATCTGACAGCAGAGGCATCAAACTTCAGCTGAATATTTCTTTTAGCTGATCTTTGTTCAGCCAAACTGAAGCACCAAAAATTGTTTTGGAGACTGACTTTTAATAGTAATTAAAAAAAGCTCAAAATAAATGTTTTCAGCAGAATTCTGATTGCTTCATAACAAAAGAACACCCATAAACTTTTCAGGCTTCACTATTTTGCATTCTGAGTGTTGCTAACCAAGGAGGAGGGCAAAACGCAGCCTCTCAGGGTGGAGAACATACTTGGACAAAAAGGAAAAGCTCCGGAAGGACTGTAAGTTTCCCCACACTTCCCAAAGGTGACCTGTCCTTGTCAGGTTCAATGATAAGTATGTTCCTTTAAAACCAGGAAAACCATACGTTAAGCCTGAAAGGGGTAAATACCGACAATTTAGGGAGGAAGGAGATCAACCTCCTGTCTCCTCAGCTCCTAGATTTTTAACAAGGAAGTGTTTTGTGCTTTGAAATGTCAACCAGCCGTTGGATCGTTTGTTACTTGCTCGAACAGGTGAACATATTTTCATCCACCACTAAGTGGAGCTGTTACTCTTGGAAAAAAGTTTCTCGGTCTCTTCAAGCATATTTATAGCTTTTTGGCAGGATCTACAGCTTTCAGTAGTGTTTCTTTTTTTTTTTTAAAGCTATCAAAAGCAACGCGGTTTATAGTTGCTTTAGGTCTCAATAATTTTTGCAGTAAAACTATTTATTACATTTATTATTCTAAGGATAATATTTATATATCCTCTAATCCAAGCATAAACATCTACCTACCAATGACCATTTGGCAGTTCTTGTGGGATGAACTAACAGCATGACTGAGGTTGTAAAGAGTAAGTTTGCATATAACCAAAGATTACTCCATCACCGATACATAATGGAACCCTCTCCATCTGTTTTGGCAGAGGCTGCTTTTTGGGAAGGAACAACCGAAGCAACCTCCCACCCTGCAAGCATTACTGCAGCTCCGATAAAATTCGAGGCAGAGAGTGAGAACAGCAAGCAGAGGTTGTAGTACTGCCACTGTTATATATCACACAATGATACGTGAAAAAAAGCGATGTGTTATAAAGCAGGACATGAGTCTACATACCCACTATAAACTTCTGAAAAAAACCCTACTGCAATGTCACAGGAAATTCAACTATACCCAGAGGGGTTGGTTGAGAAATACACTGACATTGTTTCATCCAGAATTACTTGTACAGTGACAATTGGTGATGGAGACTTCCCTGATTAAAATAAACTAAGCGAGAAAGAAAAGGAAACTCCAGGAAACAGTAACTAAACTGTGTTTTGTGTTCCTAAGCCTCATAAATGAAAATAGAAAGTTGACATTTAAAAACAAAAGTATAAATTAATCACTTCGCTTTCAGCCTTTTTAAATGTTCAGTCATTGGCGATCAGAATAAACCTCAGCTTTGGACACCCAGGTCACGTCTGATATCAACAAGAAAGAAAAAGCAGCATTTCTAGGCAAAAAAAAGATAACATCCAAATTCCATTGCTTCCCCATACTTCAGTGCTGTGTGGTACTACTATGAATGACTCTGTAGAAGAGCAATATATTTTTGTTTAAAAACAACATAAATTAAAATTAAGTCACATTACCGAGAAACAGTCCGTAATGAAACTATATTAATGAGATATAAACACAGTCTTGATACCACAGTCCTTTTAAACTTCTTTTTTTTTTAAAAAAGAAGTTTCCTCTTCAAGGAAACTCCAGGTAAAGCAGTTCCTCCATTTTTCAGCCCGAGCAGCTCCAGAGTGGAAGCTGCAGCCCAACGCAGAGAAGGGAAAGGAAAGAAGTACTTCATGAATCACTCGCTCTATGCAGTGTTAAGCCCTGCCGTTTGGCAAAGCGTGTTATTTGTACAGCCCTCAGGAGCTCGGCTCTCCGGGAAGTTCTGGGAGCTCCTGACTCAAAGGAGTCAGATTCACAGGAGCCACCTTTCCAGTTTTCACTGAGTGCACATGACAGCTCCCACACACAGAGACAGTGAGACTGGGGTCTCAGGGAACACGTCATGACTCTCTTGTTCTTTGCTTACATGACCATGGCTGGTCCCAACTCTCCACCCTGCCTCAATTTCTTCACCTATAAAAAGCAGGTGATGAAACTGAGCTCTTCACTGAAGAGCAGCATTCAAAACCGCTGCCATTTGGGATGTACAGATGTCATAACCCAGCTCTGACTTGTTCACTCCCCTGCTCACAGAAAAATAATGTGTCATAACCCATAAAACAATGAGTCATAATCCAGCTCTAACTTGTTTATTCCATTGCTCATAGCAAAATAATGCAACGAAGACTGATGCTCACAGGGACGGAATTCAAGTAGTGTAGTATAGTACTCCCCTCTCCATAACAATAGGTATTTTAATAAGCCATTATTACTACGGTGCAAGGCCTTGCTGTGGTTCAGCAGCTCAAATTTTACTCAAGTTTTTCAGCATTTGTACACCCTTTAATCTTTCAAATGATTAAGTCTTACATGTATTAAAAAAACATAACAACATTCCAGCTTACATTCTCTATGACAAACGTCCATTCTTTGTCTTCAAATTCTTCAGCGTGAGGATCCTAGAAAAACAAACGAGAGAATTTAAGTCTAAAAATAATCCAGGGTGCAAGAAATTGTAACTCGGCCAAGATTTTCATATACTCGTAGTAGTATTTTTACCCACTGAAGCTGACAGAGGGAAATATTTTAGCTAGTATGTAGGCTTCAATGGATGTCAACAAGATGATGAGCAAGCTGGGGTAAAACTGCCAGTGAGGATTTAATAAAGACTCCTACAGATAAAAACATGAGGTTGATTCTAATAAAGGCTCGTGATTCTATTTACTTTCATCCACAACAACAAAAAGATAAATCTCTCTTTAATTCTTAAGTTCCACCTCCTAAATAAACACAACAAATCTACACCTTGCAGAGAACAGTGGAGGAAGCCACTGCTCCCACATGATGTGAGAAGGCGTACGCCTACAGCAGGCATCACCCCAGCCTCCTCACGCCCAGGCTCCATCAGCACGAGCAGAGACCCCAAGTCACAGCTTCAGCACAGTAACTCATTTCACTGCAAATTTCTTAAATACCTGTCCTTACTTCACAACATTTCTATTGCATCACACCTGAGGATCAGGAAATATTTTCATCAACAGGAAGATAATTAACCATAAGGCTTGTATATTTAGCATTTGTATCCAATTCAATGAGCTTTCAATCTGGTGGTGTGGTCTGTATTGTTGTCTGAAGTTAAGATAATGGTGGAGACATTAATTCATCCCCTTCACGCCTCTATCAACGATCCTAACTCAAAAAAAAAATCATTAATTTATCATCCAGTCCTAGTTCTGAACAACTGTAACAAAGTAACTTCTCTTGCAAAACACCTTCTTACACTAAGAGAATGTGTCTTTAGGCTTTCTTTGCACATGAAGCCTAATTTTGCTATACCTCAATTTTATCCTATTAATTCTAGCTATAGGAAATGACTCAATTACTCCTTTGACTCCAATGCTTGCATGCTATAGACACTTGTAGATAAATGTCACTTCCCCGTAATCAGCATTTGCCATCATCATGTATGAGACCCCTCAACACCTGCAGTTTTCTTGCTATTATTTGGAGCCTGCTCATGATGCTACACCAAACACTGCACCAACTATGTCTTGCTGCTCTAATTTAACAAAATGGATCAAGATATTTTGCTTCTAATTTGTTTATCTCTATTAGTACCATCTTTTCTTTCTTTCCAGAATGCTACAATCCTCACATTCCATCTGTTCAACCCACCTTATCTTAGTCTTTGCTTTAATCATCCTTGTTTCATTTAGTTTTGCCTTGAAGTCAGACACACAGTGACATTCTTTTAACTAGTTCTCATCAAACACACAAAATAAAAGATTTTCTAAGTAACAAGCTTACAGTGTAAACCAGCAAAAATAATCATTTTTTTCTTTTTCCAGCACACAAAAATCTTGGCAAGTGTGCTCTTAAATAAATCTCCTCTTTGAATGAGCTACAATAACATCTCTAAAAGGACATCATCCTACATCCTCCAGTGCAGTCCTTCCTATAAAATTCAGCAAAGTGGGGTAAAACACGGTAAGTCTCTCCCCTTGCAGGAGAAGTTCTGCTGGGCATTGACATGCTCACGGAAGAAATTCAACCACACATCATAGCGCTGGCACCATCATTAGGTATACACCTAACAGCTACAACCACAGATGTCAGATACAATATGTATTTTAAAATGCATTACTCCAACAATGGGATGTAGTTTCAAAGAAAAAAATGTAAGATGTTACTAGAAACTTATGTCAAAAATTATGTATTTTGATATACGAATAAATCTTTTTAGACTTTTTTTAAAAATCAGAATAATTTAAATACTGCACATTAGTATAAAACACATCCTGTACTGTCAGCCATAAGGATAGAAGGGCAAATAGACACACAAAATTATACTGAGTTACCTCCATGTTCCAATTAACATACTTGTAAATATCAGATTATGTAATTATGAATCCATCACATTAATCAGGTTTGTGGAATTCTGCATTATGAAAATAAAGTGCATGACAACTGCTGGTTTGCTGTATCCTGTATAAATCCTAAAGATATCATTTTCTGTAATCCAGATATTAAATACTTATGATTTTTCAAGAATTAACCTGGGGCAATTACCTTTTTGTTCAATTGCTTCCTTTAATACAGCATGAAGTGACATAATGAGATTTAATGGGATCATTAATCACTTTATGTTTTAATAAGCTACTCCATAATAAGTGACTATACTCTTAAATATTTCATCCTGCTCATATTTTTTCATAACTTCCAAAATAACTATTAATGCAAGCTTGCAGGTTAACCTAAAACTGCTTGCAAAGTCAGGGTCCAGTATTTTATCTCATGTAACAAACAAAACAATTGTTATTTTGTTCATGCAAGGCAATAACCTATAAAGAAGAGCAAAGCTCTTGTATCAATGGCAATAGAGCCGATTCACACCTCTGAAGGCTACAGAATCACGTGCTCTGTTGAGCATTTCTGATAATGTGATAGAGCAAAATTAGACTGTATAATGAAAAGATTTCTTAATATTCAAATTTTAGTATGTACTTGCAAGCGAATTGTGAACACCTCTGAAAAATAAACACGAGTGTATTACCCTCAGACTCCCTACCAATTACCCAGAATAAAAAATAAAAATTAAAAGCTTCAAGGACTTCTCTACTGAACAGCCTTACCGAAAGTTCGGAGAGTATGAAATATGCTAAGATACGGACACTCTGCGTGTGTGTAGGATATTTCAGATTTAAAGACAAATCCAGATTTTTTTTTTGAAGCCGTATTTCTTGTTAGTCTTAAAACACCTCTAGAAACAGAAAACCCTCAATAAGCTTATACACATAAGCCTCAGCATTTCCTTGCAACAGACAGTTAAGTGGCTTCACTCTTCTCACTAAAATACTTTTATTAGAAGCCCAGGGAGTAGCACGCATAGTCCCATTGCTAGCTAACTTACAACTTTATTACGTGTCAGTATTAACAGATACTTGCGTAATTATAGCTACAACACAGTTTCTATTGCAACCACCATTTCAACCTGTGGGCTATCATTTCCATGTGTGGTCTCCATAAAAAGTGATACTTCTATAAATCTGGCTAATCTTTCAGATTATTTTAGAGTTGAAGATGGTAAAGACCAGTAAAAATCCATAACAACACATACTTCCCTCACTGGCTAACCCATACTCTCCATTAATTTCCCACATAAAACCCATGTGATGAATTCAGCAAACTATTATTTGAGAACTATACAGCTGACTAGTCTTTAGGAAAAAAAATGCTATTGCAGAGAAGAATAACTGTAGGAGTAACAGTTACAGCAACCTTTGAAATTTTCACTATAGAAAGCCCCCTCAGATAACACAGCACACAAAACCTCACCTCACCTGCAAGCAGATACAAGTAATCACTGAAAATGCATAGCTGGAAACACCTAAAGACAACAGTTGTAAACAGACCTCATTCCCCATCCTCCTTCCTGAAAGCAAACGATAATGAAAATTACCTAAAAAGACTGTCTCCAGTATTTTTCTCAGCCTGAAACTGCCTCATACCTTGCTGTAACATAAAGGGAGCTGGCAAGCGCCATGTTTTTGATAATGCCCATTCTCTTTACCAACATACCCCAGCTGCAGAGCCATACTCTATCCAATATTCATTATGGTTTTACCTTGAATTGAAAACTGTAAGCATTTTGGTAAATGGATCAAAAGTCTTGTTGTTTCTCCTCATTTTGTTGTGCAAGAAAAAATAATCATCACTCTTAGTACCAACAGACGGGCCCCATTTTCCTGTTTCTTTTTCCATATACATTCATCTCTCAGTACAACACTCCTTTTCAGTATCTTCAGCTAAGTTTTAGAGCCTTTTTTCCCCTACCCTTTTTCTTTGCTTTTTTTTTTTCTGGTAAGATGACTTTAGTGTTCAAAAGTAATGCTCAGGTGAGAAGCCAATAGTAGGGAACTGTGCAAAGGACAGGACATCGTCTTATGGTTCTCTTACAGCAAGACCCTCAGATAATAATTTCTTCAACTCTGCTCTCAAGGTCAGTAGAGCACTTTCGTCCACAGCGAAAACCTAGACCACCTCACGTTTTCCCAGTGACTCTGTTAACTGCTTTCTTAGAGATATGCTGGCCCTCAGCAAGCTCAGTCCTACAAACTTTTCTCTGCAATCCCACTCACCAGCTTCTTTATCTGACCCCATTCTGCCGATCCATACACCAACTACCCAAAACCAGACAACTCTTCCGGGCTTGGGCAAGGGAAGAGCAATAAGGGACATGTCCATGACATTTTTGTGTTCTCTGTTCATCAGTCCATCATCAGCCCATCCAGCAAGGAGCTTTGTCAAGGGCTAGATCCTTTCTACAATGTATGAGGTGGTTTCATAAGACTGAAGAAACACTTCTCCAGTAAGTTGAATTATCTTCAGTTACTTCTGTATCTCTTCTAATAGGAGTGAAAGATGTCAGCAAACAAGGGGCTGCTCCTTCTCCTAATCAGCAGCTAGAGCAGGTGGGGAAGATCTTCAGACTGTTAGTCCCTTCCTTCCCAGTGCCTCCTCCCTAAGTTTTCCTGGCTTTTGAAGCTTGCCTTTCAATTAGATCACTTCATACCAGCCCTAATCTTTGGTCTTTCTTCTTGGGGAATAACTACTTAAGGACTGTCATACTAAATCAGATCAAATGATGACGGCATTTGTGATCTTCATCTGCCAGTGACCTATAGCAGATGCTCTGGGTACTCCAGCACCTGTCCTTGGCTTTTGTACTTGGCTGTTTGAAGCTGCAGAATACTCAAAATTTGACCCAATTTTTGTCGCTTTCAATGGCACTTGCAGAGGTCTGATTAGTCTAGAAAGTCACATACAACCCTGGTTAGCTTTTGTTGAGCTTCCAGGAAGCAGAGAGCTCTGAGCAGACTGGCAGAACTGTCCCTGTACATGACTACACGGAGCTCATGACAGCTCACACTTTCTTGTAATGCCTCTGGGCTAGCAAGGCAACAAGAATTGACATTTATTTGGTTTTAAAGTATATCTTTTTATAATTAGTCCCCACATTAACCCTGGGTATTTAATTATTTAGTGTGCAAGTGTGCTCACTTCCCTGAACGTAGAATTTTTGTATCTGACACACACCACCTTGTCTTGCCACCTTGTCTTACAGGGCTGATATTTTCCTCTTATGGAACATCCTCCACAGTGTCCAGTCAAGCCACTGGTCTGTCCTAGACTGAAACAAGTATGTTCTGAACCTGGATTTGTTCTTTGCTTCTGGGAAATGGCTTTTTCAAAGGGGTTTTGGGGTTTTTTTCCTTCCCTGAGACAACGTATTGGCTCTGCTGCAGTGTTCCTGCTAATGAATGGCCAGTTACTACAATATAATCAAAGAACATGATTTACTCAGGCTTTCAAGAAAGATGATATGGGATTTATTCTGAGAGATATGGGGGGATGGGAATATTTTCGACAATACGAGCCTCCTTTTATCATCTAATTTATTCTCATTTTACTCATAACTATTATTTTTTTGTGTGCTTACAAGTCTATGCCTTTTAAAATGTCTTTTTTTCAAATTTTGGAATGAACAGCTGGTCATCTTCCCTGTTGCAATACTACATTACTGTGACAAACTACCCATATTACTGACAAGTGTTTTCTGTAATCAAATGAAGCAAAGTCCATATTTACTCCAGAAGAACAAATGTTTTCATTTGGAAAGTTCACTTTGCTCTTAAGCTAGAAAATAATGATGCTGCAATTTAAATCCTCATGAACAATTAATGTTCACTTAGCTTTGCTAAAAGCACTGGGTTTACTTGGCAGTGAAAATTTCTCATTTAAAATCTCTCTCAGTGGATTATAGGTATGTGTTTGTACATGCAACCACAGAAAAGTATACAAGCTTTCATATGTGATGGTTAAACTTCACTAATGCAAGGACTCTAAAAATGAACTTCTGGAGTGCAACCATGGAAACAACAAAAAAATGGGAATTCAGCCAGCTTTTCTGGCATTTGTGGGTCTTTCCATGAAAGCACTACAAATCATGGACTTAAAATGCACAATAAGCTTATTGTTTCACAATGTTTCTTTCTCCCCATTTTGGTTGAAAAACCCAAGGCATAACCAAACACCAGTGTAGACCATGGCAAAGGAAGCTAAACTTTCGGCACAGATGGAACTTTTTATGTAATTAGCACTTCAGACAGCTGGATGGGCAGGAGCTAGAGCTAGTCAAGGGAAGCTGATGCTTTTCCCTACATGACTCCAGAGCATTATGAAGTTTTACCAGCAGCCTAGAATTAAGCGAAATGAAACAAAGTCTGTATTTATTTGAAATGAGAGTTTTCTAAACGAAGGTTATAGTCTCTTCAATACTTAGGTCTGCTTGCCTAGGAATTACAAATATATTGTTGGAAACAAACTAACACTCAAAATAGGGATGTGCAGATACTGCAAAATACCTCGTCTGTTGACTGATCACAGGCACTTTGCTAGCCAGCTCTCAAGTGTCCACGGGTGACTACTGGAGAGGATATTCTTAACATTCTCATCAGCACTTGAAATCTTGACTTACCTCCTAATCCTACCAGCAACACATTTCAACAGCCACTTACAAATGCACAGCCACTACTGTGTGAATCATTTCCCAAAACACGTCGCTGTCTGTTCTGGAGTCTGCTCTTTCCCTTCCCCACACTTCTATTTCAAACAGCACCACTGTGCTAATTTGTTATCTGTGATTGCTACAAAGCTGTGTCAGGGAAACCTGCTCCCATCAGTGTGCTCTGCCAGTGCGGATGTGGAGCCAGCAGCTTCCCTTAGCTTCTTGAGTGGTAATGAAAGAGGACAACTACTGTTTCTTAAACAACACAGCCACGCTAAGTGTACTTACTGCAAAGTGCTAAACATTCAGCAGTCACTCTTCTTCCAAGAGAGTGGCTCCTAAAGAGACTTTTACAGAACTGCAAGACAAGCTGTGCTTTTTCTGAGCTTTACTGCTTTNACAGAACTGCAAGACAAGCTGTGTCTTTTTCTGAGCTTTACTGCTTTCAGTGTTTTTTTTTCTCCCTCCTTCCAGAGGAAGGGATGATATAAACACCTGACTTGTAAGTCAGCTCCTAAGTAGGCTGCTGCAGTGTGGTATTACATACTTCCCCCTTCCCACTACTCTAGCACTGACCAGCCAATGGATCAGCTGTGAAAAAATACCTAGTTCTTTTTGACCATCTTTGCCCAGAATGTACTGGCTAGAGAAATGCCAGCTCTCCAGGTGTTAGGACATATCCCACACTACAGCTGAAGTGCTGCTGTAGCACTGAGCCAACCGAGCCGTCAGAAGACTGGGCACAGCCTAAACTCTGCTACACCGTATTCCGCCTGCAATCACACATCACTCACAGCTCCTTCATCCAGGCCGGCTGCTGGTCTCACACAGATAGTGCTTCTGCTGCATTACCCAACTTGCCCAAAAAGTGCTGGTCTGTACCACACGGGCATATCCTTACAGAGAAAAAAGTGGGTTTAGCCACTTACAGGCATTCTTGTTGGAGAAGCCAGAGGATCAACTAGAGCAGATTTACATTAATAGCTGCCTGACAATATGACTCTTCTTTGCATAATCTCAGTATTTTGATTATAAAAGCCACTGCTCATTCTCCCAGAGACCAGTGTGTACCGTTCCCAGAAGGCACAGCCTCTGGGGTTATTCATGCTCCTACCTCTCCTCCCAGATCAATCCTTAAGTCAGGCAGGCTCATTTTTGGGAGAGGAGGTCCAGTGAACAGATCTGCCTGCGGAGTCACAGTGTTGCGTAAAATTAAGGCTGTAGTAATACCTAACACTGGCTCCAGAGGCCCTTCTCTCCCCTCACTATCTGGTCCTAGCCCTCATGCTCACTTTCAGTGGCACAACTACAAGTTTGTTGCACTGTGCTAACAAAATACAGCCCTTCAGTGGGGCAGGTAGGAATAAAAATGTAGCATGGGATGGCAGGAGAAGGCTGGGAGACACTTTTACTCCAAAGCCACAGCATCACAGAGCTGCACCCAAAAGAAACTTAATTACTCATTCTTCGCATATACAATCAAGAATTGTATACATTTCTGCTTCACTTTAAATGTTAAAAATATTAAGTAGCATTTACTGCGTTACATAGCCATATTCAGATTATACAGACACGCATTGTGATCACATAATGTCAAATATGTTAAATTCCTTAATCCAAGTGGAGGTCCTTGAAGCATACAAAGGCAAACAAAACAATTTTTGCTAGTGAACTTTTGAACCTTACTTGAAGACTATGTATCTGCTAAGAAGAGAGACAAATTTCTGATAGTTAGCATCACTGGCAACCTGGGAAGCTTCTGTTCACTGGTGATCCCCAGGACCAAAAAAACAAAACCAAAAAAAAAACCTTTTTAGGCTTAATGAACCAAGTAATCAATTCACATTCTAAGGCTAACCAGAAGCCACTTCTAAGTAGTTATTCAGGGAAGTTCCCAAGGCAAAGAAATATACATACTACTAATTAAAAAAAAGTATGTTACCATTGCCCTAAGCTGTAAAGGGAGCAATCATAAATAAGAACAACCAGAGTGTAGCTGGAGACACCAGAGTAAAGAACAAGAAAGAACTAATGGAATGAAAATCCCAGAAATCTTCAGCCTCCCAGGCAGCCTCCTGTTCTGTCAGATGTGCAAAGCTGCATTGTTTATCTTTATGTAGAAAGAGCTTTGCCCAAAGATATTTGGGAAATAAGTTAGCGTAACCATCAATTTCTCCTCCTGCTTCGCAGCCACACAAATAAGATTCTTTTTTAACAGAACAAATGCAGTTCCTAAAAAAAGTCCCCCACAAAATCTTAAAATTCTCTGTACTACTCAAATACTCCACATCTACTCCTACGATTGCAATCACGTAAGTACTGTGATGTTTGCATGGCATACTAAATACTGTGAAATTAAGAGCTAGATTCTGTTTCCTAGTGAAATAGGGTCACTGAACTGCAACTGAACAAGGAAGTCTAGAAATGGCTGTATTTTGACAACTCCTGGCTTACAGTATTTAATGAAAACCAACCAGACTATAACCCATGCCAAGTTCTTACACGTGCACTACGTGCGCAGTTACACATGTACTAAATTCTATGCCAACGACTCACCATAATCAGCTCAATGGGATATTTCAGTGTGTTAACTAAACTATAAAAGTAAACTTTGGCAGGGCACAGACCATCCTTCTCTCCAGGAATTAAGCTGAGGACATAAGGTTGTGCAGTTAACGACTTAAACCCAGGAAGATTAGGCCTTTTTGATTATAATCTGACATTTCCAAATAAATGTTTCATATGCTGTTTACAAAATAGGAAAGATTATGCTTAAAAATACCCCATACCTTAAAGAGCGTCACAGTAATTTCAACGTTTTCAGGAACAGGCCATACCACCACCCCACGGTATGGGTTCTTGATTCCAGGCTGCCAGCTATGAGCCTAAAGGAAGAAAAGAAACAGTTGTCTTAAAGCCATTATAAAAGTGCTGACTCATGTAGGCAGAAGTAACATGTCACCAGCTCCAAAAAGGCTGCGTTCTTAAACCGATGACTCTACTGAACATTGTGAAGGACATTATTAAGCACAAAAGTAGGGAAACTCAGACCACTAGTAGGCTTTTTTTTCCTGCTGAACTAAAGCTGTTCCTCACACAGTTCAAAGTGCTGGGGTTTTTTAAGTACATTGCACAGGTCAGCACACTCAGAGCCTTGCAAAAAATTAAGGCCATAAGGCCAGAGCTTCTGTAGCAAGCTGAGCTTTATTTTGTTTTTATCCAGATGAAGGAATGCTTTTATTTAAAAAACAAGTGAGTACAGCATATACTGCAGGCTTAACCACATTTACACCTAAATAGAGGAAAAGGTAGTTTTATTTAAAAAAAAAAAAGTTAAACCAATGATTTATAATACATATTAAATCCTACAAAAATATTCAAATTCTTAAGAATTCATATGCTGGGGTACCTACACCTAGAGAAGAAAACGAAAAAAAAAAACCAACAGTGAAATAGATTGATAAATTGTCTATGTTTGAGTATCACTTTGGATTGATTGCCTGTGTCTACATTTTAACAGCTAGTCCTGAAAAACACCATCTGTGAGCATTTCTGTTTTGGAGTAAGTATGCTTTTCTCCAAGCTCAACTTAATCCATTTTGTGATGGTGTACCAACAAATGAGGGAGGGATGCTGATGCACGAGTGACTGATGAGCAGCACAGGGGTCATTAAAGATCTGTGGAAGTTTTATCAGGAAAAAATGTACAATCTTCTTACTGTTATCTGAAGCCAATTAACTCCGCTTTTTTTCTTTATTTAATTCTTCATCATCATTTATTGCAGTTTTGTACTCCTTCCAACTCAGAACTTTAGATTAAGACTACCTATTAGAACAAACTTTTGCTATAATATAGTCAGTAAGACTTGTGCCTCAGGTTCTCAGGTACCCTAAGGTAACCTGGGCAACTTTAAACGTGACTTTGGTATAGCAAAGTAGGAAAGACAAAGATGGTGAAACAGACCTATTTAATCACATAGAGGTAACAACTTTCTGCCACTCTGTACTCTAAGCAGTGTGTACTCCAGACGCCAGGTTCATATCTGACAGCCCCATCACACATGCCTGTTGTTTCATAAGCCCTCTTGCATTCAGCCAGGATTTCACCAGAGCCCGCAGCATTACAGGTACCTCCAGCAGACTCAGTCTTACTTTAATCCCTCAGTCTTTACCAAGAAGTAGTCTGCAGATTAACTACAGGTGACAATGACTGCCAAGGCTGCAGCGGCAAGGTGAGGAAGGACAAAGGGGAGATGGGAAGAGATGTGAAGCTGAGGAACGGGGAAGCTGCTGGCAGAATCCTGCCTGCGCAGCCACTAAGGAGAGCGCTACCTGCCTCCGTAGCTACGTGCGCACAGCATGCTCATTTCCATCCTGTTATTTTTGTTTTCGTGCTGAACATTGCCATCTGTCCTGTGGTTTTATCACAAGTTTTTCCATCTTTGGTGTTTTGCTTAAAACCCCAGCTCCCAAAGATGCCTAATTAGATTAGCAATTTCAGTAAGTTTTTATGTTTTGTGCTTGCAGAGTAAACTTACATAACATGATTTGGGGCATCTGAAGAAAGGAATTTTAAAAAAGAGCAACTTGAAAGAACCCGATTTCTACTATTTTTAACTCCACAAATTTCAACCTAATTTCATTATTTTAAAGCAAGCCTGCATGAATTTCTGAATAACTGAGCAAACATCACTGTTCATTGCTTTACTACGCAAGCATATTTTAGAAGCAAAAAGAAATGTTTTGTGAGCAGCAAAACACATCACAGCAGCTGTCATCCTCACCACAGCCACACAAGCTCCAGCTTCATGTCTCTTCCTTCCACAGGACTCCCAGTTCCCCCCAATCTCAGCTTGTCCAATGGGATATTCAGCACACACAAGGCAGAGATCCAGAGCCAGGCCCATGCTCACCTGCCAGCTAGCCTGTCCTGTTGTAGCATCTTGTAAGATAAATCAACTTCTCCATAGGGGCACTCCATTCTCTTTCCAGATACCAATTTTCAGAAAACTAATAGGAGCTCATGGTGTGTCTCGAACTCACGCTTTCCTGCTGGTTTTGGCCAATACTGACAATTATGTCAAACTTGAGATGTCCGAGGGCCAAGCACTGACAGCCTGCTCAGCTGAGGATCGCTTGTTCCATTGATAAAACAAGTTAGAAAATAAGCATTCACTGGTGCAGGCAAAGCTTTACTTCAAGCCCTTTATCAGCATTGCCTCCCACCAGGAGAGTGAGAGAGACACAATAAACACACACACGGATATTTATATGATTTTCTGTCACTGTGACAGGCATGTCACTGAAAGCAACAACCCGGAGACAAGCCCCAGCTAATGAGCTTTTAAAGCAAAGCTGTTCTGTGATCAGCTGAACGTTATTAAATCCTCCTTTGGCTTTGAAAAATAAACAGTGTACCACACAAACAGCATGACAGAAGAAGATAACGTCAAAACTAAATGTGAGTTGTTGGGAAGGAGAGAGGGAAACGGGAAAGCAAAGGGGAGAAAACACAGAGAAAGGGCTAACGACAATGATAATTTAAAATTAACATGGAGAGTGTTGTTCTAACACAATATTTCTTATGTCAGGTACTTCTGTGCTGCAGCTTCTTGAAGTCTCATCTGGCCTACGCAAAACAACCCTTTCAACTCCCAAATTATAGGCCTTGATTAATATGTGAGCTGGATCAGGCCACCTCTGCGCAGCAGGATTGCCAATGTTTCCAGACAGGCGGTGGCTGTCAGAGCAAGGCGAGGTGCTGCATCTGCGCCGTTTGTTTCCACCCTAATCCTCACCTCTAACTCAATTTCCCATTGGGTTGTGCCTTCTAGACCCGTTTCTACCTCATCTCTTACTAGTCTTCACTAGCTATCTCCCCTTGTCTCTGAAGCCAAAGCATCAGAAGCCGCCAAGCAGAAGGGATTGTTGGCAACAAGTGCCTCACTCACAGCCCTCCTCTTCCCAGACTTGTCTCTTAAATTCAAGGGATAAGAGCCATGGCCTGGAAAGAGAAGCAGAAATCCTCTGTTACATTTCAAGGAGAAATGCAAGTCCTCTCTTTTTCTGCCAGTGGAGAATGAGAAAAGAGGATGTAGCATGAAAGCTCTCAAACTGGGAAACAGGAGCTACAGGAGGGGTTGCTGAAATGCCCTATAAATAGAGCAGGGCCATGACTGACATTATCCAACCTACGGCATTGCTCTGGCACAAAATAGATGACTGTTGAAGAAGAAAGCTGTTTAAGAAAGGATGTGGAGCTGAGCCTACTGACTCACAGGAGCAGGCTACCCAGTCTTTAGATCTTTCCCCAGTTTTCTCTCTAAAACAACCGCAGTTACAATCCACACAACTGGCTTTGCAATCTTCTGTAAGCAATGCTGTGAACATCACAACTCTTCCGCTGTGCTTGAACTGGACAGACACGACAGACTTGATAACCTCTGCAGTTTTTGATCTCTGGTTCCAATGAGAAGAGAAGAATCTTTAAAAATAGATTGAAATCAGCAACTTACAGGGACAGACAATTAAGATGTCCAGCTTTCCATATGATAATGTACATATAACACACCAAAGAGCTTACCATCTATACTCACAATTAGTGAAACACTCCTGAAAATACTGAATGTATTGTCAAGCAGCTTCAATAGCCAAAAATTTCAAACACTAACAGAGAGCTCTGATGTTTGTGCAAATTCTCAACATTCAGTAACACTTAAGCCATTATCAGCAAGGTATAGTCTCTCTATTCTCGGTAAGCATCCACTTTTGATTGTGTGAAACAGCAGAGTCTCACACACCTCTCTCACCTAAAGAACAGCCTAGACAAACTAAGCCTTGTTCCCTGTTTGTTTCTTCTGGGGAGCACAGAGTGGGTTTACTTTTATGAGGGGGCTTAATCATAAAAGTAACATTTCCCAGCACCGCTGAAACTCTTACACCAAAAAGGGAAATGTTACAGGAGAGTATAAAGCAGCTCCATCTACTTCAATATATGGCAATACATTGATTGAACAAAAGAAGGTGAGACTAGCTGACCCAAGGGCTGCCTTTGGTAACCACCTTTCCGTATGATTACTCACCAGGGGCTGACCTTGACCATATGAAACTACCTTCCACTCCGCAGGCAAACTTGGACGATGGCAATTAACAGAGGTGCTGGAGAAGATGACGACATTGCAGAACTTTCCAAAACACAAATACATTTCTGGAGAACGTGGAACAAACCCGGTAATTTTATAAACACTGTTATTTTTGAAGCACTCTCCTCCAATCTAAAAAACATTTACTATCAATTCTCTGTAATATAAGAAAGTGTATGAACATTTATAAATCCAGTGTCATGCTCTCAGAGGGAGGAGGGGGAGGTAGCAAAACCAAAAAACCCTACCAAACCTACACTATAACTTTTTAGCCAATTACTGGGAAAAAAACAAAACAAAACATGAGAGAGACCGAATATAAACATGCCTTACAGTCACTGCTCAGCTGTCTAGATTACAGAACGCAAACAGAACCATCAATAAAAAAAAAGATAAAAGTTGAAGACAGCCCCAAATCAGGAACTGTGGTTTCAAATATGAAGTTGTTAAACACCACCATCAGCTCTTCATCATGAAGAAGATACGGCAGATGTAGGCTAACTACATTGTGGAAGTCACTTCCCCAGCCCCTGTATGTAGGGGATTTCATCATCTGGCACATGTGCCATTCCTATCATGACCAGCTCTGCTCACCTCTGCTTAGGGTTCTCCTTATCCCTACAAAAATCTCTTTGCTGACCTTTCAAAAACAAAATATTACATTATTTCAAGAGCCTACTCTTCCAGATGCTTTACGTTACCGATCTGCTTTCTCCCTTCTTCACTACCACCTCATTTCATCCTGCCTCCGTTGTGCAGGATAATTGCAAGTTACTTTCCTGTAAGATCCTGCAACTGACCATAATATTTTAAGCCTGCTACAAATTACAGAACAGTTTATATTTCTGAATCAAAAATACGTTCCTATAGCCAAGCCCTCAATATTGTTTTTAAAAGTAAAAGTCAGAACCAGACATACCATTATTCCTCACCTGCAGCCCCAGGAGTGGCTTTATTGTGAGCCAGCAAGCTGCTGCTTTTCTTTTCCTGATAAAATCTTTGCCAACTGCCTATGATCAGACCAGCTCTGCTACTTGTCTCTGTGAAGGGCTGATCAGGGCACAAGAGCCAAGCAGGAGCTCAACTGGCTCAAACAGTGCTTAGGGCGGAGCTCAGCTTGTAAGGATAGTGCCTCTTCTTCAGTGTTATCCAGGCAGAACACTTTAGACAGGAAGAGGGGTAAAAAAAAATTAATAACTCAAAGAGCAGCAGCTGACATTCAGCAGTCAGATCCTTCATCTGGTGCCTCCATGCCAGCAGCATGGCTTGTAAAGACTGAGCATTGCTCCAATTTGCTGTCTGAGATGAGTCCCACCAAAGTCATACATTATCTGGGGACAGCCAGAGGTCAGTACCATCCAGCTGCTAACAGACCAGTTAGAAACAATTCCCACACACCAAAGGAAATCTCAACTGGCAGCTTGTGGATGGCAACGGCTTCTTCTGTACCACAGCTCAGTATCACAAAGGGAGGAGACAAATTAAAGACTGTACTCCAGACTACAGCTTGCATTCCCATGATCATCCTGAAATCACTATGCTTGGTCCTCCAGTTAAATAGGCCGAGCACCATAACAACACTCCCATCACATTCCCGCCCTGGGATACAGTCCAAAAACCCCAGCACGTGCCAAAGAAGAAAGTTCAAACCAACGGAAACATCAGGCAGCCTTTGTTCAACCCACTGCTGTCAGTGTTCATTGAGCGTAGACGAGGAAACCAGCAGATTCCCGCAGGTCTTCCCACGAATGTCTTCAATTCATCAACATGCACATGTATTACAACTGTAATTATGCATCCATGTACTACTGCTAAAAAGCTACAGGAAGACTGCTAAGCTTGGAAAATGAGCAAAACCTTGTCTTCACTAGGAAACAGACTCTCTAGCACTGGGCTAAATGCTCAAAGATAACTTCACACACACACATTCATGACCTATTCCTTAAATACATGATCTATGCTATTTCTTTCACCAAACCTTATTCACTGCCCACGATAGATGACTGTCAGATAAAGTGCCTCTTTGCCTTCTCATCAAGCAGTTTCTGGCCTTATCTATTGGGCTTCTTCTTCAAAAAAAAAAAAAAAGAAATTAATGTAGATTTATTTTTGTCATAGTTTTCTGGGACATCCATCTGCACCTCAGAACATCACCAAAATTTAACTTTATGGGATCTCTTGAAAAAAGACGAGTATTATGTTCTGTGATTTACAAGCAGCAAAAGAATAGCCAGTTTCCACTAATTTTGCATGGTCTGCTTAAATCAGCTAGGACCTTATTTGATAGGGATTAAGCATGAAACAACCTTTTGTTTGGTTTTCCAAAGCAGACTTTTTCACTTGCAGTACAATGATGGTTGCTTAATACTGCTGCAAGTCAGTCCCCATGCCCCAGACACCCACCAAATGGAAAGATACATCAACTCTCGCTTTAATACTCTTATATCTAGCCTCTGGAACTTTGGATGGGACAAAACTGAATTTCCCAAGACAGCATTTAACCACATAACAGCGAGGCAGTCTTTTTTTGTACATGTCCTATACCTTCTTTAACAAACACCCTCCATCTTCTTTATTGATTAAGCAGTTTTGCTCACTACTCAGTCCTCATGCTCTCCCTAACCACTGTCTGCTTAACGAGACAGCAATGCTGTAGGAAAACGATTTCCAATTGCCTTGTTAAAGGCTATCTCATATGCCTCAAAGGGTACACACTGACCATTAGAATGACTCATCCTAATTTTGACTGCTTGCAATTGCAACCCAACATGATTTCCTTACTTCACTAACAAACCGAAAAGCCCCAGGAGCGCCATCACCAAACTGCGCTGGTCCCAGGCAGCCATCGGCATGTCAGAGTCACAACATGCCTTTGTAACTCCTGTCAGTGAAGAAGCTGGTAGTGGTGACAGGCAGGGCTGCCACTAGGCAATGAAGCAGCCAGAAAAGGCAACAGATTGCAAAGGACAGCAAAACAGGTGACCCAACTGCTGCTTTATTGATGGTATATCCTTGAAAAAAAAGGCTAGGCAGATTGCTGTTGTATACAACGAGTGATTATTTTTATGTCCTACATATAGATCCTTTTCACTCTCTGTCCCTCTGCTTCTCTTGGCTCTGCTCTTTCTGTTAAAGTCCTTTCCCTGTTCCAAACATTGTTCCTTCTCCTCTGTGTTTAAATAGTTCTCGATAAACCTGCAGCAAAAGTGCTGAAATCACAGGCAAGGCATCTTCTTTCAGCTTTGATACAAAAAAGATCTTTGAAGAATAATTCTAATCAGGTGCTCAGAGGCAAGTGCAAATTTGACTCTTCAGAGGTGTATAATAGAACCGTAAACTTGTATGTGTTCACAGGACTAGCAGAAAGTACCTCCTTGACATCATGGCAATGTCTTTTCAAATTGAAATTTCTTAGTTCAAAGTCTGGAAATGTGAGAGCATCTCAGTGAAGTGAAGGTAAACATATGTATAACACATTTTTTCCTTGTTCTCCACTAGAACAAAGACGTTCCTCCTCCACTCAAAAAACCCACAAGTTCAAAAGCCCAGGGCCTGAAAACCTGGGAGCAGCATGCCAGGGCAATAGGGTACGGAAGAGAAAGAGTTAAGCAAGTCCACTGCTACAAGCTTCACCTTCTGTAAACTATAGAGGCCAGCAACCATCTAAATGAGTTTTGAAAAATTGTGGCAAGCCCCATTTACCTGATTTTGAAGACAGACATTTGCACCAGCAGACTGGTGACTCCCCCTCCCACCATCCCTCAAGCTGAAAATTCATTTTGGTTCGAGGATTGCTCAGTAATTCTGCCAAATATAGCAAGATTGCAAATCATCATCTTCTGTAAACTCCTGGCACACATGATGAAGACGCCCAGCTATACATAGCCATCCTGTCTTGACATGCCTCTTGAAAAGCATCAAAATCACACTTGACCAGAGAGAGGGGATCCCAGAAGAATAAGTAACTTAAATCTGCATTAAGGTCAGTAACTGCTGGATACATTTATGGTCCTGTATCCATCCATCAGACTGCCTTTTAAATACTCGTTCTAAATGGTTATTGCTGTTCATTTGCAATACTTGAAAGCTTACCATATTTTAACACGCCTACATCTCCTACCCTACGTTTCTCACAGTAACAACTAAAATATTCAGACTCTTGCACATGATGTCTCCCATGATTTCTTCAAATTGAGGGACCACTCTAATAGTTTACTTGGAAATAACGTGCATGGGCCAGAAGGCATATCAAAATCATAGAGAACCACAAAAACCAAGGCTTCAGAGGATGCCAAGAACTCCACTTTCAGCTCAATGTTGTCTTAAGAATACGTTAGTTAAGTAGGCCAGTTTCAGCGTACATCCATAGCACCATCATACCATCTTCCAGGTTGTACCCCATTTTTTGATGGCATATCTCTTGCACTTTCCCAGTACAAGAGAGACATGGAGCTACTGAAAAGAATCCTGCAAAGGGCCATGAAGACATTTAAGGGACTGGATCATCTCTCATAGGAGGAAAAACCAAGTGAGCTGGGACTGGTTGGCCTGGAGAAGAGAAGGCGCGGGGGATGGATCTTATCGACGTATATAGATACCTGAGGGGAGGGTGCAAAGAAGGGAGTCAGGCTTTCCTCAGTGGTGCCCAGTGACAGCACAAGAGGCAGCGGACAGAAAGCAAAACAGGAGGTTCCCTCCGAACATAAGGAAACACTTTTTCATCATGAGGGTGACCAAGCACTGGCACAAGTCACCCTGAGAGGCTGTGGAGTCTCCCACCTTGCAGATACTCAAAAGCTGTCTGGACACAGTCCTGGGCTACCACCTTTAGGTGGCCCTGCTTGAGCAGAGGGGTTGGACCAGATGACCTCCAGGGGTCTCGTCCAACCTCAACCATTCTGCGAGTCTGTGAACTAACATAGGGATATCCCTCATTATCCCTAATGATCTGAAAAGTTCAGAAAATAAATCATAACCTCTGAAGAAGCCTTTACATCTTTACAGTAAGGTAATATCTCATCCCTCTCCTCCTTGTTCTCAAAGAAGCTGAAAAACATAGGAAATTATTAATGCTTTGTACTCACTGAGCCCAGTGTCCATCAAAAATAAAGTAAGAGGAAATATTTATTTGACTTGCTTCCAAGAAAGCAATCAGATGAAACAAATATGTTGAATAAAGTATTTTACTGGCAGGATGACTAGGAGATCAAGAATATTTATTGATCTACAGTCTTGGATCCGAACAGCTCAAATTATATCAACTACCTAAGCTTTACAATTAACTCTATCCTCTGCCCAGGCCTCAGGGCCACTTCGCCTCTTTCAAAGTACCTTTGTGGGATCTTAGTAAGCATCAATTAATTATTTAGCAAAAGACTTTTTGAGTCTCAGGTAAAACTACCAGTTTATCCAAGAGTTGCTTCTACTGCCTGGTGACCAAAAGAGATGACACAAGAGGACATATCCTGGAACTTTATGACCAAGCTGAAAAAACTTCAAACCCCAAAAGCTGAGCTAGTATCAGAAAATCCTCTTGCCTCAGTGAAATGTTGCTATTGGAACCTACGGCATCATGCACATAACACTACAGGCAGAAACCCATCACTTCACAAAGCCCTACTGAACTTTTGTTAGTGCTTCTGTTTCTGAACGTATTCTGAATCGTAACAAACCAGTCATTCAGGGACAAATACCTTGCTTTTCACCAAGCTTTTTGGGGTTACAATGCTTGTGTAAGTGTTGAATTTATTGTTCTATATTATCTTTTTGCTCTCTGTTCTACAAAAATTAAACAAAACTAAAACAGAAAAGTTATCATTGGGTAAACCACAACAGACACCACACATCAGCAGTTACTACCTAGATATACACCGTGCTATAAATTCAAGGTGACTTGAGCTAGTTTATCCTTCAATGAAAGAGGAACACTGAACAGCTTTGCTGAAGAGTACAAACACGAACAGGAACAGTTATCTTGGAAAAGGTGCCAGACTAAGTTCATACCCTTGTTTAGTCACCAGGTAACACCTTTGTGTTTTCATAGCCTAAAGCAGAATTTAGGATGCACACAATGGAGTAGGCATTTTGTTGTGTAGTCGCTTTCAGTCAGCAACCTATCTTTACATGAAACAGCTCAGAATAGCTTAGAGCTCAAGTTAAAGGATAAAATACAGCAAATATGCACAACAATCAGAAAAATGCGTAAGAAAAAGAGGAGTACCAGTAAAAAAACCACAAAAGTCTCTCCTGAGTAGGGTAGCAAACTGTGTATCACATTTTCTAAACATTTACGTTCATCAACATATAATAACTTCAACATATCTTCTCTATTGGGGGTGCCCTCTCTGCACCATCCTAGAGTTCTTGGAAGCATCGTTTTGAGTCACATGCATATACCAAAAAAAGATTAGACCATAACTGAAGTGTTAAAGAATTATTAAAAGGCTGAGTTCCAAAACTTCTGTGGAGAAGACCACTTGCCATAAGCCTGACCAGGGTAAGAGGCAACAGCTGTGGGGAGAGGGAATGAGCAAGCGCAGCTGAGTAATCTTGAAGAGGAGATGCTCCTGTAAAGGGGGGAAACCAGCAAGCACTCTTTCCTCCTGCAAACCTGCCCAGTGGTTAGGACACTTCTTTTCCGCAGCTCATCATGTTGCCCTTCTCAAGCTTTTGGACAGATAGGGGACAGCCGTACACCAGAAGACACAAGGCAACCTAAGAAATCCTGCAATAGGACCAGCATTCAAAGGCCTTTGCTTGCCTGCTGTACGCATGAAATAGGCTCCCCATCTCCCTGGGCAACAACAACTGACTGCTAGGATTGCCAAAAGATTTTACTCTTATTAGTCAGTAATACAATACCATACAAGACACTATCATATTAGATACTGCAGAGGTTTAGAAACATTTGCCATTTGTCTGAATCTCAGTGTAAAAGGAGAGTGTTGTGGGGTTTTTTAAGCTTTATTTTCTATGGAACCAAGCCACACACCCAGACTGTCTTGCCTTTCCCTTCACCCCAGACCCAAAGGAGGCTCCACAGAGGCTAACTGCATCTTACTGTCAGTAAAATTCAGCAGTCTAGACAAACAAAGCACCATTTAACAAAGAGACAGTAATCTCATAAGGTTTTCAGATTTCTTACTGCAGGAAGAAAAGTGAGGTGAAGCTCACAGAAGAGAGGGCTACTCTACTTGCAAACTTTCACACATCAAAAAACCCAACTGCATGTAGGATAAGCTTTATGAATGCCCAAATACTGGACAGACTTCACTTGGGAGCTTAACTTTCCTCAGGCTACCAAGTCACTAGCCATAAAACACAAATTCACACGCTTCCTCACAGTGTTTGTAGAAGTAAAATGTTAAAAAATAATTCAAATATACACTACTGGCTGAAAGAGCCTGTGTTTATTCTTTTTTATTTAAGTATTTTCTAGTTGTGAAATAGCCTCTTATTCAGACTTTACCTCTCTATTGCAGTGAAGTCAGATTCTTTATTACTTTTTAAAATTATTATGTTTAATACACTTCTAGTAGTGAAACAGATTCTCCTTTCTAATTAGGTCTAGCAATTAATAACTGAAATTGAACTGACGCTGATACAGTTCTGCTAAACAAATAACCAAAGCTGAAAACAGAGTTAAATGTTTCCATAAATTAGTGTTGACATCAACAGCGGCTTATTCTGAACTTCATGGCTAAACTGAGTGAAAAAGAAAAGAAAAATAACTAAAATATTTTTCATGTATTTGGCTGCTCCCCATGCACTAGAAACCAGTCCCTCGAACAGCTGACCCTTCTTGTCACTGAAGTTGGGACTTATTAAGCAATCAACTAACCTTAGAGGATTTTCTTCGGCTTCTTCTTGTCCAAACCACCACTAGTTTATCTGGTTGCCTGTTGAAGATAAGGAAGAAACAACTTAATTTACAACAAGATCAATATGTAAACAGTTTATATTAAAATTCCTGCAATACATAATGACATCCTTAGTGGATACATTATCTCTTAAAAATAGCTCATCTAAAAACCACTCTCAGTGTCAGTAATTTAACAGGAAAAATAATGCTGTATTTTTAGAAAACGGCTGTCCTCCAATATTCACATTAACATCATCTTTCTCCTCCTACTGTCCTCGTCTGCCAGCATTTCCTCAGAGCCAGCAGCGCACCTGACCAGAAACTCTTCCATGGGGCAGAGAACAGGATCCAGCCTCTTTAAAGACACCTTGGAAACAAAAGGTGTACCCAAAATAAACAGCAATGCAAACTCTAAATTTCAAAGCAGATGTATTGAACAGGTACTGCTAAGTAGCAAAGAAAACAGGCAATTTCAGTTTTTCATCCCCAAAAGATTTTTTTTTTCCCCTACTTGAATACCTCAAACAACAACAGAATCAAGTCCTGTATTACACCTCAAAAACTCCTTGGATGACCACAGACAGATAAATCAGTGTTTCCTTAACTTTACTCAGAAGGACAAGCATGCCAAAATTCAGTGTGGGTCTCCAAGCAATTGTTTATTTGTTATTTCTAACAAAGCTGGATGCAAACCCTCAATTAAAGACACTTACAGTACAAATTATCTTCTCTTTAAATTTGTTAAGATTTCTTTCTTAGTTAATAGTTACAGCCCTATTACTTCTACCTTACTAGTTTTACAGTTGTCTCTGAGTGATTTTGATATCGACCTAACTGCCAAGCTTTTTTTTTCTTTGTCGGCCCATGATACACTTCCCATCGTACAACCACACTTCTGGTCCCACTTCCATACCCATGACCCTCTTCCGGAGATTCCTGACCCTCTGTTCTGGCTCCGTTTCCTAGCTGATGATCCAACTCCCATCAGCAAGCCTGGCTGCAAATCCACTCGCAAATAATTTTCAACAGAGTTCACATCTCTACTTAAAAGTACTAAAGCTGCGAGTCTGCCTGGAAAAAAATTGCTACTTGTAGTTTTGAGACACTGCTGTAAGAATCCCTGCATTTCAAAAGCCAACAGCAAAACTTGTTTCCTGTTAAAAAAAGTCATGGGGGAAAAAAATGGATGTTACAAAGTCAAGAGTCAATGTGCGCAAACCATTCACTAAAAGATGTGCCCAAAAAAAATCCACACAAGTATTCTGAATTAAAAAGCAGTGTCCATACTGCTATCCTAGTATTTCATCACAGGGAGACTGTATCTACTTCACAACTAACTTTTCAAATGGAAACCCAAGTGGTTTAACAGCCTAAGAGCTCATTTTAAGCACCAAAGTGCTGGCCATCGTATTATATACCTTCCTACGGAGCTGTTCATCATTTCTGCAGGCTACAATAAAACTAATACACCACCTTCAATATACATTTAAATCCCACCAGAACTAAAGTTCTCCTGAAAAACAGAGTTTAAGGCAGATCCTGTGAAGGAAATGAGGACATCAGCTTTTATTTGCTATTCTGTATTGCACCTTACTCATTTAATATATCACTTAATTTCCGGGCTGGGATTAAGTTGAAAGTGAAATAAATCTACTGCATTTTAAACTGTGTAAATTCATCTGATGACTTTAGCTGTCCTAAATCATAGGTTGGCTCTGCTTGCAGCTTTTTCTGCAAAATCTTGCTTGGTAATGACGTCATCCTGTTGCACTTCGAAAGCTCTTCGCTCACTTGGTGTTGTGCATGTTAGGTTCTCATCTGTCAGCATACACCCCCATTCACTTTGATGGGAGCTGTGTTTGTGCCACCAGAAAAAAAAAAAAAACCAAAACCACATCCCCAAGCAATTTCCTTGAAGCAAAGCAATCCAAACCCATGCCTACAACACACAATCTTTTCTGGAGTTATTTCACTTTGCACTTTAAAGCTGACTTATTCTCATTTCAGGAACTAGCTCATGAACCAAATTTAATTTAACTTTGTCTCATTCAGTCCTGAGTTAGCTTCTGAGCACAAAAATATCCCAAAGCAGGGGAAGGAAAAAGAAAAAAGTTAAAAGAAGATGCATTTCTGCTGTGCGAGTGGCTACAGCAAAAGTGACCCTCCCCCTGAGAGCACAACTCTGTCCCTTGAGTCACACAAATAGGAGCCTCTGTAGGAAAAGGCAGGATGCCACCTGCAAAGGTTAATGGCAAAAGCACAAGTCCATACTGCCACCAGCTCTCCACCTCTTCCCCCTCTCGTCTAGAGGGACACAGTGCTTGGCAGCATGTCTCCTCCCTACTCCTTCTCACCAGGGCAGCCATCCGCTATACTTACAGTGTCCTTGGCCTGCTCAGGTGTACAGGAACACCAGATATCAGGTAACATGTAAGAGAAAAAGACATTCTTCATGGTATACTTAGTAGATCATGAAAACACCGTGTTTCAACACATGTATTTCAAGAGTAAATACCCGCAAGTTTTGATCAGAAGAGCACTCAGGTCTCCAGAGATCCCATGAGGGAGGCTAAGGATCCTACCCAGGCTCCTTCCTTTCCTGCATCTCCAGCTCAGGTAACAGTGATGCCACTTCGGCCCTCTAGATCTGTTCTGATCTCCTCCTATTTATCTTGGCACCAGAAGTGATTTTTTTCTTACAACGTCACTGGATCATCTCCCCAGGGGGCAAACATGTCACAAGGTGGAAAAGTGCAACAGTACACCCAGCTCCACATGGTACCGACATCTAAACCTGAAGGCCAACCCTGATGGAGACGGCCCAAGAGCAGTTATACATGTGTGCAAACAAACGGGCCAAGAGAAGTAAGACAGCAAAGCAAAGCGAGGAAACAGGAGGAGTGTCAGTGCCAGCACCGAAGCGAGCCCATTCAAGGTAGGAATGAATCTACACCTGCATTCCTGCAATGCATATACTTTTTCATTACAGGGTACCCTAGAAAAGACTCATGGCTATGCCAGATGCCTCAAAAAAAGAAAAGAAAAGAAAAGAATAAAGAAGAGGCTGTATGTAGAAACAATACAGTTATTCTGAAAAACTTAGGTTGCATAAAACAATTGTCAAGGGTTGACAAGGTCCAGTGTGGAAATCCTTCCAAATCTGGACTTTAAAAAAAAAAACTAAATTGGAGATGGGCAGTAAAACATGGGCAGTCATCTCCTGTGATGCTGGTATGTGTGTGTCCCAGGTTGGGAACTGACCTTTCATTTAATTCCAATTCTTTCATTTTAATTTACACCGTGTCATTGCTTGCTTGGCTTTACACAGGCTGTCAGAGACAGCTGGTGCTTCAGTGCAGCTCTCCAGTGCAAGCTGCTTCTGCGTCACATACACAGCTATCACCAAGCCTGGATTTATTGCCCAATTTTGAAGAACTCTCTCTGGCAGGAATATAAAGAAACACACTAACCTGAAAAAGCCAACCAGAGTCTCAATGCAGACTGAGAAGACCAAGCTGCATTGATGGGAGAGCATGACCAGCACTTGCTCCCCTAAGCTCTTTCGCCAGTGTATTTATTTTGTTAAGTATTGAGTATACTTTGCTCCTTCAGCTTCAAGTATAAGAGAAATCCATATCCAGAGGTACTTTGCCAAAGCAAAATGAAGAATGCCATTATGTTATGGAGACAGAAAATTTAGCAAAATGGAAAGAGAAGAAAATAACCCAAAGGATGAGTTTTCCCACTATGTATAACCACATGCTTAACTGAAACAAAACACAAAGAACAGCAGTTTTTCTAAGTGATTTTTCATCAAGAAAGTCACAAATCCAACGATTTTTAAATATCTGCATAGAACTGTTTTACAAATGAAGCCAAGAGCAACCTTCTCTTCCACAATCTGTTCATTGCTCTTTTATGCCAATATACTTCTAGAAGAAAAAGTCCAGCTCATATTTTAATCAGCAAATTTGCATTCAAGGTTATTAGTGATGTCTCAGTGCTAGGAAACAGCCAAAACCACACAATGCAGTTTGCTCATTTAAAGCAACAATTAAAGCATTTAAAGCAACATTTTCCACTTCAGACTTCACCCCTCCTTTAACATCATAAACCTAGGCTGCTCATTAATCAACGATGAAAACAAATAAAATCCCTTCTGAAGAACTGGGCTAAAGACCAGTTTTGGTACCCTTTATAAGTTTACTTTGTAAACTCAGAGATCATTCCAAATACAAAATCCACAATGGTGCAAGCTGAACAAATACTAATGGTCAGCTATTAAAAAATTAATTTCCTGTGCTGCATAAACAAAGTTTCTTATTCCTTTAAACCCACCAGCTTTTAGATAGTCACTTATTTAGCTCCAGCAAAGTTTGTGTGTTTAAGGTAAGGAATAAAACACCACTAACCCCAAGACGATGGAGTTGGAGTGTGGGAAAGAACTGGGTTTTAGCTGAACAGCTACATCTCCAAACTAAGTAATTGCTTCAATGTATACTATTCAACACCACCAACCCTTCAGAGGGAGAATTTAATACTGTACGGGATTCAAACATGATTGCTTTGGTGTTGCTTCGCATTTCCCTCCGTGATAGTACGATATGCAGCATCCCCAAAGTCACAGCAGCCCCCAGGGAGAGGGAGCTGAAACAAGCCAGCAGCACTGGGGCATCAGGCACCACCACTGTGACAGGCAGGGACCCTGCGGCAGGTACTGAAGGATCCAGCTTGGATCCAAAAGATCATATTTCATAAAGCCTACCATAAGCTTGTATTTGCTATTTACTCATTTTTGTGTGATCAACAAGAAACTGCTCCTGAAGAAAGGCAATTTATAGTAGTAAACTTATTTTATTCTTTACAAATGAAACTTAGCCAGCAAAGAAGCAGAAAAGATTATGATTTCAAAGTTTGTGGCTCAGAAGAAGAGTTTCATTGTTGCCCTGCATACTAAGTAACTAAAGTGAGATTTAAAATACTGATTAATAAAACATCTATAATTAAAAACCATGCCTGCTTTTCCTGTCAGGTGGAAGCCATTATTCTGGTATCTTCAATATGGCCATCGGAACAACTGATTTTATAAAAAATAAGATAAAATACTGGAACCAGACTTTGCCATATCCACAAAAATTAAATAAAGTAATAAAAACATTCCACAGACTGGAAAAAAAAACCCTATCATCACCTTATATGCTGCAAATTTCACCGATTGAAAAGGAGGTTGTGCAAGATTCAAGGTCTTCTGGGGTTTGGTTTGATCATTCCAGGAAGAATTTGGCACAGTATTTTGATTACAGAACTCTCCAAATACCATTTGTGAAAGGACATTAAAAAGTATGAGTATCCTGCTAGCTCTTGTTTTGTAAACCTTTTAGCAGAAGCAGATAACATTAACCAGGATCTATTTCTCTACCAAATTTACCACTCAACAAAAGAAAACTATGAAAGACTTATGTTTAGAATCTGTAGTTGGAAAGAATTGCAACTGCACTTAACTTTAATTACGGCCACTGAAGCCAATGGTAAGACCAATTACTAACAACTCTTTGGTGAAAGGAGAGAAAATAGATAACAGTATTTGTTTTTAACATGGTATTATTACATTTAATAACATTTGATAATCTTTAAACTGTATCTTTTTTTGTATGTACATGGACCACTACTGCCTGTCTGTTTTGGCATCTAATTGCTTAAGTGTTGGGGTTTGCCTTTTTTTTTATTTTGGCCTTTTTTTTTTGTTGTTGAGCTTATTATATTCTTACTGTGTTTGATTTGAACTGCATTAATTATCACAGGCTGATAGATTAGTCCTGTGAAGCAAGCTTAAAAGAGCATAATTAACAAGAGAAGCAGCAGTGTTAGCACAATAGCATGCAGATGCACCTATTGAAGGATAAAAATAATTACTTGAGCACTAATGTCAAAGTACTTCTGATAAGAATTTTTTTTTTTTTTAAATAACCTTTTGTCCCCTCTGCATTGTACATACCAGCATGACGTGCGAGGTTTTCATTAGGAACGAATACTCCCTCCCCACTAGGACACAGCTTTCTACATGACTGCTGGAACACTATCACAGCTCTCTACTGGTCTCTTAAAAATAAATGTCATCAATTCTACACTACTGTTAATTTGGGGTGAACGTTGCTTTCCCTCATTTTACAGATAATTACTTTGAGAAGCTCTCTTTGCAGTGCAGTCTTCTGCACTGGGACCTACACTATGCCAAGTATTACCATTAGCTAAGGAAATAATTAAGCAGCAGCCTTTCGCAAGCCTTGCACTAAGTTTTTTTCCTGCAGAATTTCCTGTTGGTCATGATCAATGAAAGTCCACAGGTGCCTACCCCTCTGGGAAGTGCAGTCAAGTCACCACTGATGCTTTAAACAGGCGTAGAGATGCTGGGAAGAATGATGTCATGTGTTGATGCATTTGCCAAATGAGCCCTCTTGCTGAGTGAAGGTACAGCACTGATTGCAAAAGCCAGAAACATTAAGAAGAAAAAAAAATGCCATGCAGATAAAACCATCTGAGCTAATGTAAGATGAAGTACATTACGAGATGAAGCTTTGCATTTCAGGAAGGGGCTTGGGGTTTTCTCCCCTGCCTCCCCTTAACTTCCATGATGGAAGTTAAAGAGTATCCAAAACATTTTGTACCCATACATCGCTCACTGCAGTTGTACAAGATGCCAAGACACATCCACCAGTGAGTTAAGGCAGGATGGCTGACGTGTTCACCTGGCCCAGCCTGTCTGTTCCCACTTCTCCATTGCAGACTCCTGCATAAGGCCTGTGAGCAGTCTTCTGAACCATGTCACAGCAGTACCACGTCAGGCTATATCTGAATATGCATCAAGCCCCTAAAATACAGCAAAACTTGTTCTTTCCTGACTAGAACCATCCAGTAGTCTTAGCAAGGCTGGGAAATTTCAAAAGAGAAATCATTAAAACAAGTGCAGCAAGAGGACACCATAGCTGGGATCCTTCCACTTCTGTGACTTCACTTTCTACACTTAATTGATACAGAAAATTCCTCCTTTACTTCTTCCCACCAGAGGTCCCTACATATTTTTTCAAGACTGCACAAGCTGTCTTGACCAGGATTTTCACTGTGAACTGAATTTTAGTTTTTTAGGGTTTTTTTAATACATCTGCAGCTAAACAGACTGGCCTCTACAAGACTTACATCTCAAAATTATGCTTTGCTTTTCAAAAGAAGCTCTGGTCTGGCTTTGCTTGGTTTAAACAAAAAAGGGACAAAGCAAGACACTACAACTATTTTACAAGTGCAGTCAGACCTACTGAATCTGCACAGCATCTATTTGTGGGGCTGAGCGTGGAATGCGTAGTATGTACTGCTGATGACTTGGTTTTCTTAAACCAAACACAAATGAAGTTTGCAGAATGAGCTGGATTAAACAAAGCCCAAGTTCATCCATTATTCAGAACAAGCAACAAGGACAGATTCAGCTTCATTTTTCAAGGAGTTATTGCAGCAAAGGATCTTGAGCAAAACAATCTTGACAGAACTATAGCAAAAATCTTTTCTTAAAGGTTTTTGCAACAGAATTTTATATTGCAGAATACACAAACTGACCCTAGTCTTCAGAAGTTATGTTCTATAACATCATTTTGGCAGTAACAGGAAGATGCCTTGACTAGGTTCCTGAATTTTATGTCACATCCAGCTTTCTTTGCCTGATCAAATTTAGTCTTGCTTGTCCCAAGGAGGGGCTAAGAGTACTGCATCAGAAGGACCAAGCAGATCTCTCATCTCACTCTCCTATAATCACAGACACTCCTCTTAGGCAGACATTTACTCCAGCAATGCTTAGTCCACGCGTTTACACTACACATCCTACTACACCAGAGCTTAGAAATGCCTCCCAGTACTCTACAACAAACACTGTCTACAGAAAACAAGAGCTGCTTAAGGCCACCTAAAAGCTTGCCTGTAAAAACCAACCTCCCCAGTTGAGTAAGCTCAGAGCATTAAAACACCACTAAACACAGGCTGGGTTTTCCTGTGTGGCTAGCAGGGCACCAGGCTAAATGGCAGGGAGGAGCACAGGCTAATGGAGCCAGTCAGACAAACCTTAAACGGAAAGAGCAGAGCGTGTCACTTTATAGTGGAAAGTTCACAGGAGGCTACCGAGGATCAGATCTCTCTCGGATGCCTGAACATCCTTTTTATGCTCTTTTTCTCAAAATATTTAGTCTTCTACATTTTAACAATAATGAATCAATGGGGTTTTTTAAAAAAACAGCTATCAGTTTAGAGCTGGTAAGTTGCTCCTCCCGAGCGGCGCGTGGCAAGAGCAGGCACTACGCAAACCTGCTTGCAAAGTCCACCCGGCTCTGACCCGTGGTAAACTCGCTGTTCTGATCCTCTTCCCTGCAGAGCTGGGTCCTGACAAGTGAATAAACACAAATTTGTTGGAAATCAATCTCATTTTCACCCCACATGTAAAAAAGCTGGTTTAAGAGGGTGAAGTGCTAGACCATCTATCTGCTACGAAACCCAAGTGCTGAATGCAGACCTCCACGCACCCAGCCTCCACATCCCACACTTTCTTAAGCAGACACAAGTGATCAGTGCTATCTGTCCTTCTCTTCGTGAATGTCCACGCCCATTGTGGTGTAAAACAATAAAACAGATTAGTAACAAGAACCCTGGAAACATAGGTTTAGCACACTTGGGCAAGTAAACCAGGAATTTTGAATTCAAATTCCAACTCCCGTCCTCACTGACTATTCAGTCATCACAAAATTTTAAGACTGACACTGAGCAGCACCAACCCTCCCTTTGATTTTAGTCATGCTCCATGGCCTGCCCATACCTCTATCTATAGACCAAAGATAGTATCTCCATACAACAAGGTATGTGCACTGAGGATACCGTACAACTATTGTGTGTTATCCCTTCCTATTTCGAAGCACTGCGAGTGCAAATGTTACAGGCAGTCTCACAATAAAAAGCAGAAAGTGTAACTAAAATAAAACTGACAAATACTGCCTCAAACATAGCTTCATCAAAAAGAAATGCCCACATTAAACAATATAATTCTGTACTAAAAATATGCAAGAGGCTTCTCTGCACACCATTGTCAATTTTCATCCGACTGCATTACAAAACAGATCCTATTCTGTTTTGCCTTTCCCCCCTCCCCCCCGCCAAACAGCATTCTAACAGAAGGCCTTTCTGCTTTCCAATCTGGAAACAGTAGAATAAAAAAAAAAAAATTTTTTTTCTGCAATTCCTGCAAAGCAGAAGTGTATATCTTACCAAAACCACAGTGCGAGAAAACCAAACTATTCACAATAGAATCTCCATCCCCTCATTTGTCTAAAAGATTTAGGAGAGATTCTACATAGCAATTAAAGAAGAGGATGATCTTCATTGCTCTTACTGCCTGGGCAAGTCTTACATTCACACACTGATACAAGAGCGAAGGTTTAGATTCATGAGCCACAGGCTGCAATGTGCTGTTCCACAGGGATCCCAATGTCCACGTCAGGACTTGGGCAAACCACGTCTCAGGACCAACAGCGTGTTAATGCCTCCATCTTCCTCCTATTCTTGCAATCCATGGAATCATCCTGAAGGAATTACACAGCTCAGTGTGTGCCAGAGTAAGAGAACCTGGTGCCGTGCGTCTTTCAAAGCTGCCTTCCAAATAAAGGGCAACAGGGTTTTCTTGATTTTTTTTTTTGTTTCTTAAGGCCATGTTTTGGCTCATACAAAGCAAACTTTATCATTTGAAGATGCACAGAAGTCGTAAACATATTAAAGGTTTCTGGGTGGGCAGCAAGTGCAGGATGGTACCATCTTGTAGAGTTTGTCTAAAAAGAAAGTTCCTATCACCTGCCTCAGGTGCCCAGATTATGGGACTGAGATGCTTATACAGCAACTAGTGTTTTTAATTAAAAAGGCTGATACCTACAAAGAGCAAACAAGTGCTAAGACACACAGTAGTCTGCCTCTTCAATACTTGCAAGTTTGAAAAGCTTTAATATATACCTGAAGCTATAAATACAGTGCAAACTCTTGATTTACACTCCAAAGAAGAATGTAGCCTAACACTGGGTAGTGCAACACAAGTATGTAGCAGTAAGCTAAGGGACAGATCGACAGTATGCTGTGTCCGTACAGGGAGCAGCATGGAAGGGCTAGTATGATACAAACTCATACTTAGTTTTCTAAACGATAACTTTATTAAACCCTAAATTAATCCGCATTTATTCAGAAACATGGGCCCTCCTGGCCCATCCACAATGAGCTCTCCAATTAAAGGTTCCTTATCTTTCAGCAGCCTCCTTTCAGTTCTGCAAATTAGTATCACAAAGAGGAAAAAAAAGGGGGAGGGAGAGGAAGTGGAAACACGACATGTTGTGCTAGCTCCTTTCCCCTATCTCTCTGCCCAGGAGACCAGACTTTGCAAATGCTGTCAGGTGCTCTCAGTCACAGCTGTAACAGATAAGGTATCAAGAAGCATGAACTCACTTTTGGGGAAGGAGGACATTGAAAGATGAAATCTTGAACTGCTTTCTCAGCTCTGATTCTGGCATCACCTTGGCTGCATGATCAACCGCAGGATTACGAATCACCTGCCTTCAGCAATGCACCCGGTTACCAGGAGGAACGCTCCTCTTTTTCTCAATAGCTGGGGCACAGGTGGAGGTAACATACTTTCCTGCCACCCTTCAGAGACACAAAACTAGTGCTACCGTGCTACAAAACCATTGCTACCACTGTAAGCAATGCACCAGCTACTGGAGACCTCAGAAGCAGCCAGAGCTTCAAAACACTACACAGAAATGTGGCAACCTTGCATTTAAACTTGGGTCCCAAAGTCACACACTTGTACACTAAGCAAAAGAAAAAGCACCAAAGCCTCTACAGAACTCATCCTCTCCAAGCTTAATGAGACCTTCAAAATATAAAAAATGAGAATAAACCAACGTGATAAATTTTGCAGCAGTAAGCTATACATGGGTAGTTTTCAGAATTAAAGCTATGATTTTCTTACATGTTAAGAAATAAAAATATTCATTACCAGAGGTACAAAAGTTTTGCATATGGTTTCAAAGGAACTGGCGTAGGCCATTAGAAACTGCCACTACAATTTCCCATGAGATGCCCCATTTCATGTTGGTGGCCTTTTGAGAGCTGCTTTAAGATGGAGGTGTGGCCACAAGAAACGAGACTATTCGATCAGTATTTACAGCTACATAACTGTTCCAAAGACTGCAAAGCTAGAACAGCTCCTCCTCTTCCCATTCAATCTGTTTGTTACATCGTTTCCAAGATGCCTCCTGAAACCTAAGTTAGCACTTCCGATTATAGAAGTCAATCTCAAAAGCAACACTGTTTATTTCTATTTATAGATCACCAATTCTTCCTCTAGAATCATACATCCAAAGTCTAAAAATTTGTATCATTTTTAGTTAGTTAAACTGACCAAGTCTTTTAATTAATGCCCTTGAAGTCACACCCATGGCTCATATCCAGCAGCAAGTACTGGCTGAGAAAAAGTGCGTGTTAACTCACCGATACTCAGGAGACCAAGCAAAACCTGCCAACACTAGGGGCTGGATATGGTAAACAAAACAAAAAAGCAAAAATAATTTCCAACTGAAGGACTTCTATTTCTATCTTGAAATGTAAAAACATAACCTTACGATATTTAAAAATTGAAAAGTATTTTGAGAATACCAGAATTCCTAATTTGCAGATACAATTGAAACATTTCTATTTCAAGGTTAAAAAAACAACCCAGAACTACCAACAACTAAGGACCTAAACAAATTTTGCTAATAACTGCTGTTTGTAAAATGCCCAACAGCCATTTGAACTAGATTGTAACTCATTTTTTCAAGATCAGCTAAGCTGGAAACTAATAGCATATTTAATATGACTGTTTTAAAGAACAAGTTTTGATTAAAAAAGCAAACAAGCAGAACCTACAGCTGAATTCCTGCTGATGTTGAAAATACACAAAGAAATTACATCTTTCAGCCAGCCAGGTTAGGGGTTTTTTTTGTTTGTGGTTTTTATTTTTTAAAATAATCTTCCTACAATACATTTTCCTGTTACAGCCTGATCTAGCTTTCACTCAAGTCAGACACTCCTACACACAGAGCCCTCAGAGCTACGTCAGCCCTTTGGCTCAGCATCCCTACAGAAGAAGCTACAAGTAGTGGTCCTTCACTTTTTTGTTTGTTGGTTTTTTTTTTTAGGTACACCAAGCTGTGTCTACTCTCCTCTGAAAAGCTTACAGCTGGTTACTAACATTCAAGAGGAGGACACTCCTCAAGGGACAAAAGGTCTTTTGCATCCCCAGAATTTTTCATACAAACTGTCAAAAGTGAACACTGCCCTTTCCTTCCTTACGTTCCTGAAAAAGACGTACAGATACCACCAGTATCAACTGCTTCAGAGTCTTAAGTTGAGGCCTTCTGCCACCCATCACACATACAAGGTTGTAACTGGGGACTGAACCTGGTCACCACATGGGCTACTGCACTGCCCTCTCCCCTTTCTGTGCTGTCATGGTTGGTACTTTATACCAACTTACAACAAACAGAACCCATACCTTCCTCATTCTATAATGAAATGCCTGATTGTGTTTTGGCCCGATGGCTACTTTAGTAAGCTGATGGATCTTAGTACGGGGCAGTTGTAAAGTAACATCTGCAGCCACAGAAGAGACGCCTGGATGCTGTCCAGGATTTTATTAAGTGGATTTGATATCTTGCAGGCTGGATTCCAATCTTGTACTATTAAATGAGGCAAAGGGATAAAGAGACAGAGCCCCTCGATCCCATAGAGCACACAGCTTAAAAGACGTAAGTAATTTTGTCTCAACCTAGATTTCAATTTTACTGTAATTGAAAAAAATTTTTTATCTGTAAACACAAATGTGTCTGGTGTGAAAAGCAGTTCTCCTTGGAAGTAGAAAAGTGAAGAAAAAGGGAGGCTAAATTGGTTCCTGGAGCAAAATACCCTCTTAATCCTGCAAAGTGCTGAGAGCCATCCACTCAAAGAAAAAGACAAAGCCTCTCAAACCTACTGCAACACCTAGTTCTGCCAAGCGAAGAACGGTGTCCTTACAGCGAAAGGCAAAAACCTCCTCCTACTTAAGTGCTGCAAGATCTGGCACTAAATGAGAATAAACAAAAAAAATTGCAATTTCAAGCTTTTAGATGGGTATTACAGTAAATGAAATTAAGATTAGTTACTTTAAAAGATTAAATTTCAAATTAGAGTTTTGATACATTTGCCTAGCTAGGGCCAAAGAAGCCTAATGAATAAAATCCACTCTGTAAGCTAACCATCAGGGGAATGGGAATCAATTCTAGCTGCACAGAGTTCACACAGAGCACTGAGGGGGAAAACCAGTTATGTGCAGAGTCATCAACGTGGACAATAGAGATGCGTGGGCACACAAACTCCTTGGATTCTGCAAAGTAAGTTTTTTCCACGTATTTCAGCATTTTGATATAAAATGTACTTTTTCATCTGTAAAACAAACAAGGACTCAAAAGTTGAAGCCCGTGAAATTCCTTCTGGAGCATTCAGATGGAACATCAGCCTTTGCAGGGCTGGCACTGCACACGCGTGTGCATGCTCATACTCTGGCAGTACGAGCACTTCAAAACAATGGGGAGGCCTGCAGAGGAACCCTCAGAAAAATTAAGATGACTGGGCTATCGCACTAAAAAGCAAATCTCCTGAATGAGTGTATTCATAGGACAGTTCAGCATGACTATTTATGCACTTCATGCTTTAAGTCAGCTCTCCTTAACTTTTCCAGTTTCTGAGCATAGACAAGACCTTACACAAAACGCTTATCTCAGCTTGATCTGTTAATTTAACCTTGTCTCTTGGGTTTTGACAGATGAGCGCTGGCATATCGAGCTCTTCCCATTTAACACGTTGTTACCATGCAGTACCGACACCTTCTCGATGGCTTTTTTTCCCCAACTTCGTCTGCGAAAGCACAACTTCTGTCCTCGGCACTGCAGCTCTCTTAGTTGGACCTGACTTGAACAAAGGCAGACAGGCAACCTAGCAGATTAAAGCCTTTAACCTCTTTCACTGCAGGCGAGTCAGGGCTCTTACTTCTCACTGCTCTGGTTGAAAAGCTAGCACTCACTTTTAACATATACAGGGTTTTCTTTTGTTTGTTCTGTAGCCAGACAAGCAATATAGTACCAAATGAGGTGTGAATTTATTCATTCATTCCAACCCAGTTCATGTTCAAAGATGCTTTGGGTCATTGAAACCCTGAAACTTCAAAGCCAATGAAAATATGCATTTTGGAGAAAATTATGAAGTCAAAGTCTAAAAACAGAGCCAGACCTTTGGCTTCTGTAATGTCACCTCATGTCACTGGAACAATGCAAAGAAACCTTTAAGTTTCCCAGAAGAGGCAGAGTGAGACTCCCCGTGGCAGATGCCAGAACCTGATGCGCTTCCACTCACACACAGGTAGTGCAACAGCTCCTACAAGTGATCTGCCTCCATGACATCCAGCCTCTGAGCTGCAACACCCTTCCGTAAAGGCGGACAGTAAATCCAGAGTGTCCAAGCCATGTCCGATACACATGGCCCACCCCCAGCAGCACATGCAGGTGCACATCATCAGCTTTTCCTGGGGCAAACCAAGATAAGTAGACCAATATGTGCAGCCCTTATCCCCAAGGGGCTGACAGCCCTCTGCCATCCCACAAATGAAGCACGTTCCTCAGCAACAGGATGGCAGAAGGTGGCAGAGCAGAAATTGGGGTCAGGAGGGCCAAAGTGTAGACAAGCTCTCACATCGGACACTTCCCGCTTTGCCTAACATAAATGAACCTTTCCATGGCCAAATGTCCCCATGATTCGGAGATGGATGCAGGCTCCCTCTTCTCAGCCATGCTTTCCCTTCCCCTTCTTACCTCTCTTAAGACACAGATAGGGATCACGTGACCTTACAGCTGGAACACTCAAAGGGGGGAAAAAGGTTCAAACAATCAAAGAGAAAATATCATAACTAAGGATGACATGTTGCCAGCTTGATCACATAACAGCACCAGAGATAGAACAGGTACCTATGTTTTTCTTCTAGCTTTGAAGCCTTTGATTTCCATACAATTCTGGTCTTCAGGGATCAGCCACAAACCAGACTGGCAATTCTGAAACTGATGATGGAGGTTTGCTTCTCTCAACAGAGTCAATGCCAAGAATTTAGCCTGTCTCTGACCAAACTCAGAGAGGTTCTCACAGTGTAGCCTCATAAATATTTCAAACGTCTCACGTGCTACCCTATCTTTTCTTACACTGTAAGTCGCAGGACAGATATACTGGAGCAACAAACAAGTAAAATAATAGCAACAAACACCCTGCATAGAATTCTTGGCATTATTTTAAGGGTAGGAAATAAAATGTTACTTCTTCCACCCACCCATCTCAATATTCATTCTCTATTCCAGAAGCATTAGATTTTGGGACTGATTTTGTAGATGTAATATGAAAGAAAAAGCTATTACCTAAAGTCTACACAGAAAATAAACCAACCACAGAACACATTCTGTGGCAATGTAGAGGGGACAAAAAAAGGATCAGCAATTCTGGTGTATGTACATATTGAAGTCAACAAGCTTAAGCAGAATATTTCAACAGCACTGATTGTATCGCAGTAATGATATGCCTATATACTGCTGTGCTGCCACAGCTTTGTTGGGAGTTGTAACTGAGCTCCATCCTACCAGCTTTATTCCCAAAAGTCTTCACAGATCTTAACAAGTTCTCTTCCTTCATTTAGTGCTATAGTTTCTACATAAACACCTCGTTTAAAGCGCTTTGGTTTGAACTGTCAGGCAGACTGTCACAACCATTTGCAAGTGAATCTGACACGAACAGCACAGGTCCCTTGAATTTTTCACACTGGAGTAATCAACATGTAGCCTTTCAAGTGCAATTACATGCTTAAGGCATCCATCACCTCTACTGAAGAAGAGCTTGGTCCTTATGGTTATTGTAATTTTCTAATATCGCCACCATTGGCTAAAATATTTCAGAAGTGTCAATCCAGAAAGGATGCACTTAGAGTCTAATGCAAATTACTTCCCCTCAATCTGGCGTTTATCCATTACACATACTCTTAATTACACATCACGTAAAGAAAAATAAGCAGAAAACAAACAAAAAACCCTCCCTACAACAAAAATCTTGCTTAAGCTCCTGCATCAGTAACTGTAGATCAGTGATCATGTGGTCACTTCTCCTCCAGAATTACTTTTCCCATTTTCCTCATGTACTCTGCTTCACCAGCCCTGCTCTACTTCCGTTCAATGTCCTGCAAGTTTCCACTCTGTCCACGTACAACCAAACACACTCGCAAATCACCTCAATATTAACATGACATATTTAGAAAAATGTCCCCTCTCTTTTTCTTTTTTTTTTTCCCAGTTTGCCGGGTATAACTTGCAGTTTTCTCCTCACTTACGCAGTGTCTTGCTACCTACCATAAACCACACTCGTACAATTCCTATCAGTACAGAGAGGACTTCTCCACAATTTCCCCGTATTTCAGTTTCAGAGATATAAAATGGGGATCATTTTTCCCCATCACACAATAGTCTTTCAAGACTGGATTAACAATGGGGCTGTGCACCTGCAGAATTTTTGTGAAGAGAAGTGGTCAGCACTTGATATTTATTTCTGCACAAAGTGTCTCTTTAGTTGTTTTACACCAGTATCACTGAATGGAGAGCTGCTACCTTCTGGCCTTTAACAGGAGACATAAATCCTACTTAAAAGTAATTGTGGACGTAAAACTGTAGGAAAGTTGACAGAAGGTGATTTGTGCATACAAATTAGGGAGTGACAGAAAAGATGACTTGTCTACACAGTTACAAGGGAAGTTGAAACAAAGCCTGGTGTGGAACCAGGATTTTCCGACTTCTGTTGTTTCTACCACTAGAACACACTCTGCAGGAAAATGAGAAGCAAAGAGGAACTTATTTCCCCCTCCAAATCAAAAATACCTATACAGAAAAAACTGTACAGAATTTATTGAGTCTGCTCTGAACAAATGAAGGTGCTGAACTGACCCACACAGAATTATTTATGTAAGGAACAAAAACAACTTTTACTGCTACTTTTAGTAACTGAAAACCCTACATAGCCTCGCAAACTATTCTACATTCATCACTCTCAAAAAACTGCTCTGCAGCTTCTGGCTACATCCAAGTAGTGAGAGAGAACACTGTATAAGATTTCTTTGCTTTGACTGGCAACTTGCCTTGGGATAGAAAAAAATTAAACTCCAACAGCCACGAGTGTACAGAACCAACTTCCCAAGTTCAAATAACGAGAGAAATCATGCTTTGACATGATAATCAGCTCAAAAAGCCCAAATTGTAAATAAGTTCTTATCCTTCTGTAACCGTGTATAAATGCACCAAATGCTAAGAGGAGACAAGTACTCCTTTTGCGTATGCTGCATTATTCCAACCGTTTTCACATCAGCCACCAGGAAACTGGCATGTGCCACCAATATGGAAAACAACTTACACAGATCCAGTGAAGAAAATAAAACACAGGGACAATGTAAGAACGCATCAGGTTGATCAGGACATCGATTTGAACTGAGTAAAATTACATCGAGGAAGGCCAGACACATACTGCAGTTTTATTTACAAAGCTATAAATCTTCCTTTGAATACAAAATGTTGTAAGAGAACTGCTTTCAAATGCACTCAATTTTTTTAACATCATATAATATTAATAGCCACACTTTTTCCTACCTATGTCTTAAAGGTAGAAATCTTTAAATAACACAGTTTGTTTTCATTCAGAACAAAAAGAATCTCTGGAACACTTGAAAACCCGATTTCTTCTTTAACAGTATGATTGTTACTACTGCAGTCACTCAAAGAGAGGCACAACAATATTTTCAATCATCAAGACTGGATCAGGACAGCTTCTGTGACAACAAAACTACTTCAGTTAGAGAAGCTACTCTGAATTGCAATAGTTCTGGTACAATGAGAAACACAGATGCACTTTATTTTGCTACAAAAGTGCTTAAACTGGCTGTGCAGCTATTTCCATGAAAATGTCTCTAGATAACGTACTTCTGTACTGCTGCCTCCTGTCTATAAGGCAAGAATAGCTGCTGTATGACATGGATTGCAAGGGCACAGTAAAACATTGGAGCTGCTACATATAGATGAGGTCCAAGTATACATATGTGCATACTGCTTGTTCAGCAAAATCAAGTCTGAAAGCTCAAGGCGACACAGTAAGTTCCCATTTTAAAGTGGGCACATTTTGTCATAAGAATTTTACGTGGGTCAGCAAACATCTGTCTGAATAAAACATAAAAATCTGATTACAGCTGAAAGGAATTGTATTCAATAGGAGAATAAAAGCCTGGGGCTTAGTACAATGTTGAGCATTTCAGTAATATGAAATACTTCACTATTTCAGAGTTACTTAGTTCACCAGCCAGATGGCCTGCGGTTGTAAGAAAAGGAGATTTCTGGCCCTGGGGCCAGCCCACGTGCCCCACAGCACACCTGGGAGCCTCCCAGAGAAACCAAGGGTGGACAAGATTTTTCCCTTACTAGCAACAGCTATCCCTTCTGCTATTCATCATCAACATCCAGGCTTTCCCTCCTCTTAAGACAATTCAACAATGTACATTGATTTCATATAAACACAACACATCTTGAACGATATATTTGTACGTACTATGCACAGGTGACAGACTTCCTGGTTGTGTGTTACCAACTTCCAGAAATGTCTCCGCACCGCTTTTAACTTCTCTTTTGCTGCGAGGGATGTTCAGCGTAAGAAGAAGTTAAGACCCCACCAATAAAACACATGCTAACCAAAGAGATTATGTCAGCAGAAATACAAGAAGGCTCCACGGCTGTTCTCCGAAATAATTATTTTTGCTTCGCACAAGGGTTGCTGGTATTTAGGTCACTGTTTTTGTATCTCTAAACCCAGCCTTGTGTACCTCATACAGGCAGACCAGAAGACACTGCAACAGAGAGAAAAGCCTCACGTTCTGCTCCTAGCTCCCTCTCTTCCCCATCAGCTCAGTTCGGATCACCTCACGGCCGGTCCCGTCCATCCCTGAGCAACACTGAAATGCAACAAGCAAATATTCCACATAAAAAGCTGCAAGATCAACCATTTTTTAAAGGCTTCCTTGGGCAGCAAAGAAGAAAATAACCCTGTAGGAGAAGACCTGAAGCTAACCTAACAGAGTCTCCTCTGAGCCCACCTATGGCACAGCACAGAACGAAGAGAAAGGCAGAAAACGTGCTCTGTGAAGCTAACGAGGCAGCAGGTTTCTGCTTCTCTGGGCTTTAGTGGGGTTTTGCCAACCATAAGAGATACTGACAGTTGTCACAATGAGGTGGATGTAAACAGGATAGAGTAAATTGCATTCTTCCTACAGTCAAGAGTAGCTCAAGATTATTTTCTTTCTTTGAATTACAGCTTGTTGACTTTATAATTAATTGCAAATGAAGCAAGCACCTTCCTTTTAACAGCTGTTGCTAAAAGAAGAAGTATTATTTTTCCCCGTACAGTACATGCTCTACTTCCTGAAAAATTATTTCAGACAAATTTATTCTATTTACTGAAATCAGCATTTTTTTTCCCCAGGAGGAACTAGACTTCTTTGTGCATTGTAAGTATGGTCCATACCGGAAAACAAGACTAAATCTATAGGCAAAATTTTCTATATTCCTGTTTCCTGGTACAGCAATAGGAAAGGAGACAAGGGACTGCACTGTCATCGGCAGTGCTACTACGCCAACATTAGCCACGCTGTCAGCAGTACTGAAGTTACTGAAGACAGGTAAGACGAACACTGAGCACCACAACCAGGTAACCCACAAACCGAAAGCACAGGTTGCTGCCATCTTCCCTTGCGATACAGCTTCTCCCGAAGTAGCTACAGCAGAAGGTGGCTACAGTAACAGATGGGGAGCAGAGAAACACAGAAATGCATCTAGCAGTTCCCTGCTCCAAAAACACACTCGCACAAAGGGCTGTGTGGAAGCACAAACTGAAACAAACCCATAGTTCCAGGCAGAGGGAAAGAGGTCAGGCTGCCACCGGCTTTTGTCCTTACAGAATCTCCAATAATAATTCTCCAGTGACTAATAAAAGGCAGAATTACTGCCTTTTTTACCTGCAGCCACCAAGTCTGACCAAGTCTCCTCTCTTCTATCCAGAGGCCCTTTGTAACAAAACCCACGGAAATAACAGCTGGAGGTTTCCACCCCTCTAAGCTTTGATTGAAATCGCTGAAACTTTCTGACACAATGCTGAATTTTGCTGGCCAGACAGACAATTCAGACACATTTTAACATCACACAAGAACTTTTTCCCTATGAAGCAAAGCTAAAAATAAGGGAGAAGCTCAAGGTTCAAAACAACAACACAGCAAGGTAACTCATTATGATTACCAACATCACAACCCATCAACCACAACAGTGTTGCGCGCCCAGAGAAAAGGGCTGTCCTAGCTCTCTAGAAAAGAGACAGCAGTGTTGATGTGGAGGTATGACAGGCTTTGAAGAGGCAGCATGGCAGAGTTGCCTGCCACAGGCAGCAGATGATGTGTCAGGGTAGTCCCTCCTTTACCAAGCTCTCTGTATTACCATATTCCAGCACTACCCTGTTGTGCAGCTGCTAGCTTTCAGCTGGTGTAGCATTTGCCCCAGAAAAAAAAGACAGAGAAGCATGGAGGCAGGAAAGAAAGTTGCCTTCCCCACCCCCTCCCCTCTACTGGACAATCTTACAGCCCCGGACTAAAGGAGGCATCATGTCTCAAGCACCAGATGTTTATAATTCTAGCACTATGGGTGATCACACACTTAGTCAATCTTCTATCAAAAGATCCCACGATTACATCAGCCACTATGACAATTCAGGGTGTTAAGATTACTCTTGGTCACCTTTCAGTTAGAATGAAAAAATAATCAAATCCCATTTACCATATGAAAAAAAAGAAACCATGGGAAAGAAAATAATCCCTTTACTGTTCCAAGATTGTCTGTGCCTCAGTACTCTGAAACGGTATGCAGACACTGGAACTCAAAGCAGTCATCTAAAGGGAGGAAAGGAAACAATCTTAGCAAGAAAATGAAAAAGCGAAAGCAAAGACTACAACCCCAAATTCCCTTTTCTACATGCACAAATCCCCCAAAAGGGGGGGTGAAAACATCATTGTCACAGGTATTTTAAAAAAGGATCTTTTAAAAGTATTAACAGTAAACAGGAACCATCCCAAATATGCCTCAAAACCAAGTAACACTGTGCTAGATTCTTTTACTTTTTGTGCTATGAGAGGAAGTTGTGAAAAACGGGTCAGGATTTTCCCATTCTTCAAATTTTCTTACATGTCAAGATAAAGGAATGCAAGGGGAAGTTTTATGAATATTCACTTGCTCGACTTAAGAGACACTTTTTCCAAGTACTCTATCCAGTTAAGATCTGCACTTGAAGAGAAAAAGGAGGTCAAAATCTTGTTCTCTTGAAAGTTTTCCACAGCTTTATACAATTACTGCTCGGGTTACCTACAGGAGGAGACAAACCACTAAATCAGTTTTCCAAGAGACGGTAGGTATGACCAGAAGAAAAATACATCCAAGCAGTTGAGAACAGCCAAAGAGACTCACCCACCTGCCAACATGGCCAAGGCTGTGACTCCAGAACTATAATCATGTCAGGTGTTACTAGGAGCTGTCAAGGTTAAGTTCGCTGCTAATAAACCACAGATAAATCAGCAACAGGTTGGTTTGGAAATTTACAGGCTGCTGAGTTAGATCTTTGCTGGAAAAGAGAATTAAGCTGTTTTGACAGCTCTTTTCTGTTCTTTTAAATCTCCTCCTATGTACTGCCATAAACAAAGGGATTCAGAGTTTACTTAATGAGCAGTCACTGAAAGTAAAGGAAGTTCACAGTGCATGCTGAGTGGCAGCATACAAAGTGCTGCCAACTGTATTCAATGGTCCAGATTCTCCGATTACTTCATTTAATATGGCTTTTGATATTAACAGTATTGGCTATGCAAATACTCTTCCCAAGCACAGCTGGGAGAGGAAAGTCAGTTTATGACACTGGATTTAAAAGCACAGGAATTAGTGCATTAGTCTTAGCCCTGAAGAAAGTTCAGGACAGCTATCATCTTACGGCATCAGGCAGCAACGTATCTAACAGAAAGCCCAGAGCTGACTTGGGGAATGTTTTTGGTCTGCCTGGCCTACAATAGGGGTGATGGGGTTTGTCCCAACAGGTGGGGATGAATATATGCTCCCATATATGCTGCACACCCATCAAAACATACATCTGCCACCACAACAGCCAACGCCACCCATCCGGCAGCTCCAGACAACTCTGACCCGTCATACAGCAACGAGGAAGTAAACATTACTTCTTGGGCAAAGGAAGAGGAGGCAGCAAACACGGAGAGTGACTGGTCATTAAAGGTGCTTGTGGAGGTGGCACCAAGGTAACAAGTGGTAGTAACGTGGGCCATGGTAATACGGGAGTCAAAACTGATGTGGTATGACAGTCTCAAAATGCCCCCGATCATTTTAATTCAGTTCTCCGTGGAACTATAAATTATTTTGCCCTTGTGATGTTTGGTCACCACCCAAGTCATTTTCCAAAACAGATCTATTAGAAAAGAAAGATCAAATCTGCGAGTGTGCTGTTAGGCTCTGATACAGCAGCTCACCCAAAACAAAGCCCACAGAATGAGTGCAGGAGACCAAGTATGCACATGAAATAAAACCCCAAAACAGTTTGTGTAAAATAAATACACAGAGCCACAAAGATCACAGTTCAGCAGCTGCAGACAGTTAAGCAGCTGCAGAGCCCAGCCACAGCTTTGGAGTAATCCTCAAACAAGTCTCCTTAAGTAATAACAAAATAGAAATAAAAAAGAACCCCCCAACAACAACTCTCCACTACAAAGAGAACCTCAACAGGCAAACGAGAATTATTTCTGCACTGCTCATCTTTACACGTTTGCAGGCAGCTAGAAACCATAGTTCAGAAGGGCCTGCACTTCTGATTCATCTCAAAGGCTTGTGCGTTTGGAAGCCCTACAGTGACAGCACAGGGCACTGACTCAGGATCCGGATGATTTAGTTGAAGCACTTTAAGATGCTCTTGCCTGCAGCTGTGGCTCATCTCACCCCTCTGGCAGGTTTTCCTCCCCGCTGTACCAGGGTAGCATAAGGGAGGTGTGTACACTCAACTGCTGCAGTTCACGCTCACCTTACAAATCTGAACTGAAGTTGATGGCAGTTAACACTAACACACCAGGCAGCCTTACTGTCATTCTACCTCTGCTTCGGGGCACAGGAAGGTTACTGCTAAGGGACGATGACATCTCAGCTCCACTCTTGAATCCAGAAAGCCTCATGAGTCAGAGCCTTAGACAACAGCAATGTTAGTTATGATTCTGCTAATCTTAGCTCATGCTTAGTCCACAGTTCCCAAGTCCCTGCAACGCCTTTCCAGGTGCCAAAAGCCACCACTACTCCATACCTCACTGCCAAAACACACAGCTTCCCAGCTGAGAGGCTCTGATGCACTTACATGAACTGTATGCTGCAGAAATATGTTTTTCAAATAAAAACAAGAGGAAGAAAACAAGGACTGCTTTATTTACCCTACTGCTGTGTGCATATCTTAAAATAAGGAACAAAAGTTCAGCTGCATAGTTCCTGTATTTCAGAGTCCACTCTAGGACACGCAGAACAGACTTGGTGCAGAGGGTGGCTCGGGAGTGTCCCATAGCAAGGTAGCACACAGCCTGCCAGGGCCAGCTTCTACCCCAAGAAGTAAAAGCAGAGAGAGGGGCAAGGGAAACACACACTTCACACATTCCCCTCAGAGTAAACTGGGAAAGCTTTTAGAAGTAAACAAACAACACCCCCACCCCCCGCCCCCATATTCTCAGAAAGCCACCCAAGCAGAATGCTTCTACTATGGTAACTGAAGGGTTTGTTTTATAAGAAGAGTTTCCTCAGATTTAGTCAACCTTACTGGCCTCCTCCTCCTCCTCTCCTTATTCACACGAAGCTGTGAAAGGGACTTCAGCTCTCTCCAACCAATTAAAAACTAATTGAAGCAACAGACTGGCACTTACAGCCTGAGCAGTCTGAGAGACGGAAGCTTCAGCTCAGATGAGGCCTACACAATGTCACAATATTTCATTTTATTTAACCTCATAACACAAAGAGCTGAAAAGAGTATTCACAGGGATCCAATAAAAAAAAATATTGCTGCTCAAGTCCACTGGGTTCAAAGGAACAGTACACGTACTTTACTGTATCATGCAACACAGTACCTGCAGGAACAGAGCCAGGTTTTATTTGTTTGTAGAGCTTTGTGAAGAAGTTACACACACACAGTTTCTCTCTCAAAAAAATAAAGCTATGTTAGAACGTAAATTAGTGTATCTTATTTATTCAAGGAGACATCCTCCCTCCTTTAAATGAATGAATGACAGACCATTAAGATGGATTTGTCTACAACTGGATATAACCTGATCTTTTCTGCTTTAGACAACTATTTTTGTTACTGGTAGGACAGTAATCCATGTCAAGGAATTGCTGGAAAGAATTCTGTCTCTAAAAGACAAATAAAATTCAGAACAAGTATTTGACAAACCCAAACCTTTCTACCTTACAGATACTAAACTTTGTGCCTGTTTCTAGGTCTTTTAGGAACTGGACAGTTTCAAATACTCTCAAAGAATTGCTGCCAATAGAAAATGGGTGTAAGTATACAGCACTGATGATCAGAAGTCAGCAGCAAGAAAGTTTTCACATATAGCTGTACCTCTCCTGTTGAGCCCATACCTCTTCACTGCACAATATGCAACCAACAATTTTGATGAGAAATCCTTAACTTGTGGTCCATGGAACATACATAAAGCTGTAAGAGAGGCCAGGAGACTAGCTTGGGAATGAGAGACTAGTAGGGAATGAAAGCAGCTGGTGTTACAGAGTCAGGATTGGTAGACAACCGCCTGACAGAACTGAGGTGAAGAGCTCAAAGGAGCAGATCTACTCTTTCTGAAATTAAGGATTTTGTTTCAGATTACAAAGTGGAAAGAGATGCAAGGTGGCAGAGGAGAACTGCTCTTGCATGTGGACAGTAAGGGTGTTTTAATGACTGTAGGAAGAAAGGGGTAAGACTGACCGGTAAGGCAGCTGGTGGTGATAATGTGGAAATAATAAATTTTATACACACTTTAAGCCCTCAAAAAGTCCTCAGTCAAAACTGGGAATGAATGGTGAAGAAAATGCTGACATGTATTTGCAGATGGGGATTATTTGGTGCGAAATTGGAAATCTCAATGAAGAGTGTGAGGATAGACTGTATTTTAATTGAAAAGGAAAAAAATAAGCTAAAAAGCAGGAGAAATTGCATGATGCTTTCCTTGCACAAGCATACCTACATGTTACAGCATACCTACATGGCTAACACAAAAATGCAAGTCTGATCAAAAGCTGAGAAGAGCAAGCTCATGACAAAGAGCATGGTTCACAGCAAAACTAAGTCAAAAAGATCCTGAATTCACTTGTAACTGTATCTCTTTTTGTCACATGTTTCAGTGTGGTCATCCTTAATAATTAAAAGCTCTTAGGGGCTCACAAAATCACCTCTTAACAACATGCAAAGCAAGGAAATGAACTGAGCAATCTGACAGCCTAACCCTGTACAGGCAACTCCCAGAGATTTCTACAGCAATCACTTAACTCCAGTTCTTTCAGTGGCCTTCAGCACTGAAGAGTTTGCTGGAAAGCAGCGACCAGAAGGCAAGCAGACTGGTGTGAACCGTGGAATCTCAAAAAGCTCATTTCTCTCCCATGCACAGTGCATGCCAAATCTTAAGATTCCTGCAGCATCCAGTTATGAAACTACAATAGAAGAGAAAAACAGATGGCTAAAGCCTTTTGGAAAAAAAGATTAAGTACTACTTTATTTCCAAAAGAGGAATACATATATTCGAAAATAAAGAACCTACTTCAGACCATACCTAATTGATAAAAAAATAGGCAACTTGCCTCATGGAAATGAAGCCTGTTTTCAGTTAAGGCAGCATACAAGAAAAGTTTAACCCTTTTAGAACATCACGGCTCACTGTATTTTTAAGCAGGATTTAAAAGCAAAGCAGTTCATATAGCACATGACATGCGTTATAAGCATTGTAAAAAAATAACGTACTTCTTTATCTCTAAAGCAACTGCTGAATGGCAAATCCTGTAGAAAAGCTTCCTTACACTTACTTTTTTCCAGCGTTTTTAGGCAGTTGGCACCTACGTTCACGTAAGCAGCTTTCTCACTCATAACAGCGTCTTAAGGACATCATATTACGAACTTGGCAACCTCAACTCTGTAAGAGTTCGGTCATTCTGTGTGGAAACCAGTCAATACTACACTCGAAACCCCTCTTGGGTCCCTGACTTGCGAGACATGACACAAAAATAAGGAAACATAAAAGCCATCCTAGAGAGCTCATGTGTTCAGCATTAGGTGCTTCAGCAGCTCTGTAAAACAGCTATCACAACTTCAGGTCCGAGTGCTGGAGCTGATGTCTGGTCTAAAGGAGTATTTTCCTCCTGCGAGGCTGCTCTGCTGAGCCTGTGCCTCAGACAAGCCTTGACTCAGTCGCCTGAACAGAGGCCTCCAGCAGCTAAGAAGCACCAGGGTACACAAGAGATGCATGCCAGGCTGGCAGGCTTGACGCAGGATCAACAGGAGACTTGGGCTTCTCCAGACTGGCAGGAAACCCAAAGGCATCTCAAACAGCACTAGACACCAGCGTTCAGGCAACTGAACTGGGTCCCCTGCGGAAGTGGCGGCGTTACACCTGCGAGTGACGCCCAGTACACTCCTACCCCACACAGCAACAGTCTGCTCTGACAGCAGAGTGGCAAACACAACTTTTTTTGTAGAAGCCTAAGCAAAATGCATGAGACTGATTTCTGGTTTTATTCAATGGCTCCACACTGAGCATAAGGACTAAATTAACTCTCTGCTACCATGCTACCATAGTCGTTCCAGGCCAGGTTTGCAGCTCACTGACGAGGCTGGGTGGAAAATCCCATGCTGCCCCACCTTATTCCAAGGGTAAGTAAGTGGAGGATGACACATTCCAGCACTGCCAAGCAAGTGACTTTCGAGAAAATCAGGTGCTTATATGATTAATGCAAAGCATGATGTTTTCACATTAGCAGGAGTCACTAATCCATATTAAAGACCAGGACTACATTTATTTATTTATTTTTAATGAAAGGCTCTAAACGAACCAACTGCTCAATTTTTCAAAGGTACTGAGCCACCACAGTAATCAGGTCTGGGTCAGCGGGAGCAGCCAGAATGCGACAGAAGCAAATCAGTCCTGTTAATTACCTGAAAATAAGGTTTTTCTAATGAGACAGTGACAACACTGGACACTCCATTACAACCTGTCCCCTGCCTCAAATGCACCACCAATGAAAAGCAAGCATCTGAGAGTGTCTGTCATTAGGGACAAGAATAAAAAATTATAGAGTGCGGAAAAAGAAAATGGAGTTTCAGCCTGTGCTGGACAAATACTGCTGTACCTAGAAGATAATCCTTCTAAAGAGTGAAGCAGCAACACCAGAGTGGTGGCAACTTCCCACACAGCCAGCATATATTCAGAAAAAAGAGCAAGAGCTATTTTGAACACTAAGTTAAAAAAAAAAAATCAAATTAATACAAGTCCAGAGGAGACAAAAGTATTAAAGTCTACCAGAAAAACACTCAGCATTGCAAACCACACATGATCAGTTACAAAAATATTCTAAAACACAAGTCATTTTCTGAAGACTTAGACAAACGTAAACCAAACAAGAGATAGCAGTTCACAGACAAGCACACAGCCCATTTTGGTCATGCACAATCCTTGCTCACAGACGCATCTCAGTTCAAGTGTGTTTATGACTGCATTGTCATTTATTTTAAAATATGAATGGAGCGTTCTTTTCCTCCAGAAACGCTGCATTGTTAAAATGCCAGTACATTAACATAACTTACTGCTTACTACATTTCGATCAAAAAAAACTACAGACTACAGCACTGACACTTAATATGTATTGAGTGCTTTCAGCAAGAACAGCATATGGAGTTCATTTCTTTCGTTTTGTCCTCACATGGGCCAAACTCAGAGACAAGCTTTAGAAATAGAGGAAGCAGTGATTCCGCCAGGACGTGCAAAACTGTATCTTCTCCAAAGTTAAGGAAAGACTTAGTTGAAGGTTCTCAAAATATATAAATATTTACCCTTTGGTTACATACAGGAGTGCCAATTATGGGAGAAATACAGTATTTTAGCTTGCATGCTTAAAGAACATTTTTGTTAAGGTTCTCCAAACAATAGGAAGCAGAATAGAAAAGCCTACAATCAAATGCCTGTGTGAGCGATGTTTTTTCCCCTATTGTTATTTTTCCTAGAATTCATCCACATTTCACCACCATATTGTTACTCTGCCATAACCAACATAAGCACTGATCTTGCCTACATTTAAATTCAAGAATGTAAACTGAAGGTTCAGAAAGACAAGCTATTTTTAAAAAATTAGTTGCTTATCTGAGGTTTTGAAAGGCCATTTCACTGCTTCACACATAGGCATGTTGCTAGGTGGGCACTCTAGTTTATGATTAAACAATAAGCTAATTGTTCCTAAAATAACAAGATTGTTCACAAGAGAACTTTTGTGAGTGACGTTTTCTTAAATCACGTGCAAGTTCGCTGCAGATTCAATCTGAACATTTCCCTGCAGCATTTCTACTTTAGTGCTGAAGCATTCTGCAAATTCTCAAGCAAGGAGTGAATCAAAGTGAAAATGAAAGCCAGAACACGCCAGTTTATGCAAAGAAAACATAAAAAGTAATAAACACAACTGTTGAAATAAAGCTGATAAACCAAAATTACTGTGGAAAACTCTTCGGCCTGAACTAGACTGTAGATCCCATGCAGTAAGCATGACAGCCTCTTTCAACTTTTAAAAAGTTTTTATTTGTAGTTTATTCTGTGAAAGCAAGTTCAACCTCCAAAACGATTCTGTTTCCTAATAGTCTTTCGAAACATTTTAGGGAAGGAGATAACTTGTTAAAAAAATTTTCTAACCTGACAGTGTTCCTTTAAGGCAGAGCAGTAAGCAGCCTTCCAGCATATTTGACAGAGATTTCCAACTCCAAAAGATAGAATTAAAATTTGTAGAGGCAATTACTCATAACCAGCGAAAGCAGCCAATGCAAGTGCCAAACTTGCCAACAAGAAGAAAGGCCAAGTATTAGAAAGGAGGCTGCAGTTTATTACAAGGCAATTTGAACAAGGTCTGGAAAGCACTTTCTCTATCCCCTGACACTACAGGCTCACACTAATGTGAGGAATTATGTCAGTAACATCAATATTCCAAACATAACAAAACAGCACTTAAGTACTTCTATAATGGAGATCTTTGCCTGACTATTTAAAAGCTGCTTCTAGTCTTCCCTAGCAGATTTATTTAAGATCGCTTTGCACAGGAAGGAAGATATGCCAGACCCATATACCATTAACTGTTAACTGCTGTCTAGTCAGCTCCAAAGCCATCCAACTGGACCACCAACTGCACAAAATTCTTGTCTGACTAAACAAATACCTTAAGATAATTCCCAACGATCTGTCTCTTGCCTCTTCCCATTAAAAGATGGAAAGGAACAAGGAAAAGAAGGAGAGTTGAGACATCTTCAGGTAAAAAAGTCAAAACAAACGGGTATTCACCCCAGATTAAAACACCATCATCTTCAGGACTGATTTCAAATGCAACAGTCAGCTAACAACAGTGTCAGCAGATAACACTCAGCACCAAGAGTTAAGTTGAAAGTTGGAAAATAGCTCTTGGGAAATAATAAAAAAAACCCCAACAGCCAAAACCACACCGCTGTCACAGACGCCGAGCTAACAGATGCACCATTCGCTGCATGATAACAACAGTGCCAGCTAACAAAACCAGAGTACAGAACAAAATGAACAGGTCCAAGATAAGTATGCAGCAAAGAAAGCACTCATCAAGAAAGACAAGCACACCATGCAGCTGCTTCTGCAATCGGCAGGCAAGCGAAAGCGAGGGGGGGCAAGACCAATGTACGCGTACCAAACAATATGAGCAACATCCTTCCTATTTCAGCACCTGCAACTTACTCCACCATTTGTGCAGCAACATGAGCCGCTTCTTACCATTTTTTGGTGCACTCGACCATCAACTCCTGGTAAGAGGCCACAAACTGGAACTTGGATGCATGTTTCCCAACACGCTGCAGTCTTTTCCAAACTGAAGCCATGATGGTGAGAAATATCAGTCCTCTTACACAGTAGCAACTCTGCAAATACCAATGTAGGTTTAAGAGTACGTGTGCTCGATACTAGCAGATTTATATACACACACAGTAAAAACAGTGCGTGAGGAACTTGACAGGATGTCTACAACTCATATTCTGCCTCTCCCTTCTTCACAGTAAATCCCAGTCTAGCCGAACGGCTCATCACTGGCCAGGAACAGCAAGCAATAGGAGCGGACAGGTAACTGAAAGGAAGTTCTCTCATGGAATCATCATTCCTCACACAGCAGATGATGTGGAGACTGCAGGACTGGAAGACAAATAAGAGAGGGGGAGAAAGCATTGGTTAATATGCTCCATACAACAGTGCTGCAATTGCACGTGATCTCGTACCTTTCAAACAACTACAATAAACCACAAAAGCATAACCCCTTCCTGTTGTCATCTCCCCCCTCCAATTAAATAAATAAATAAGAATGCTGCAGCAACTTCAGGAATGCAAACCACGAGTCTGTTTGGAAACATACCAACATGTCCTTTTATCAGCACCATCATGATTGGCAACAACAACAAAAAAGGGCAGGTCAGGGCCACACCGAATCCTTACGAAGCATCTCCAGTAAGCAACGCAAAGTGGCTGAGGTGCTGCCAATATGTACCCAGAGGGAGGGACGAAGGGAGATGAATACAAGTTCTTTGTCTTGATGACAAAAGGTGTAACAGTGGTTTCCTCTCACACACACGCACATCTCCCACTCCCGTTTCTCTTTTCAAGAAGGAACAGCCAAGAAGCCGGCAAGGGAGTGTTACTACTTAAATGCCTGTGCCAGGGTGAGGAGGAGGATGAAAGAGGAAGGAGCATTTCCTAAGCCCTGGCTGCCCAGGATTCCCCATCTTCCTCGCTGCATCATATTGAAATGGAAATGCCTCTCCATCCTGAACTGGGAAACGCTCATCAGGGAGGGAGAGGAGAAACCGAAATGGGTCTTCTCCCTTGGCAGGAACGCAGCATCTCTGCCGGGTGCAAAAGAAAATGCCTCTTCATTAGGAGTACGGGGAAGCAAAAGGTGGCCGCACCAGGCGAGAAGGCAGCGTAGGACGGCATCAAAGCTGGCAAGGAGGCAACCTGGGCTCCAGGAATGCCCCCCTGGAGGGGGCCGTCCCCACGGAGCCCCGGGGCGAGGAGCGCCCCGCTCCGCCTCATTAGCCCCTGTCACCTCAGCGCCCAGCCCGCTGGGGCAGCGGCCCCCACCCCGCCGCAGCCGTTGGCCAGGAGCCGTCGGGGTTTAAAAATTAAAAAGCCAACGGCGGGGAGCAAGAGGTGGGGGGCGGGGTGGGAGAGATTGGGGAAGAGTCGCTGGGCAGCGCGGCCGGCTCCCTCCGCGCCGCGACACTCACCTGCCCCCGGCTCCTCACGGGCGGCCCCGCCGGGCGGGCGCGGGCGCTGGCACCACACGGCAGGCGAGAGGCAGCGCTGCCGCTGCCCATTACTGTGGCAGCCCCGGCGGCGGCAGTGCCCGGCGGCGGTCCCCGTCCGCCTGCAGCCTCATGGCGAACCCCCGGCACACGTCGCTTCTCACTCCCACCCCGCCGGCCGGGCAACCAGCCCGGGTCCCGCCGCGCCTCACGCCACCACCATCGCCCTCCTGCCGGCGCTGCGCCTCGCCTCACCCCAGCCCGCCGCTCCCCACGCCCCCGCCGCCCGGCGCAGCCCGCCCCAGCGGCGCCATTGGCCTCACCGCGCGTCCTCCGCAGCCCATTGGCTGTCGCCCTGTGTCAATCACCTGCGGGCGAAAGGGGCGATCTTCGCGCAACGAGAGAGGGAGGTAGTCAGAGAAGACGGAGCTCGCAGGCGCTCTTCTCCCGCCCCCAACTCAATCTTTCTTCTGATTGGGTGCAGCGCCCGAGGAGGCGGGGTGTCTCGTAAGGGGATAGGTGAGTGTGGCCGCCCGTCAGGACGGAACCGTCCGGCGATTGGTGGCGGCGCTTCCTAAAGCCTCGGGGTGGGCGTGGCGTCAGGAGCGGGCTGTCAGGGGAAAGGCGTGGCCCCGCGGCGGCGGGCGGTGGCCCCCGCGACCCGCCGCCGCCGCCGCGCGAGGGCCGGGAAGGGCTGCTCCCGGGCCGGGAGGAGCGGCGGGGGGGGGGGGGGCCCCCGTTATGGGGGGGG
>VZSC01002508.1:121109-205082 GCA_013398225.1 Steatornis caripensis
GGGACGGGACGAGACGAGACGAGACGAGACGGGACGGGACGGGACGGGACGCGGGGGAGGAGAGCCGAAGCGGGAACTCCAGACGCCTCCCGTCAGGTGGGCGAGGTGGCGCTGAGGGGGGAAAAAACCTCCGCGAGGGACCGTAACGGCGGCGGGGCCCGGCCCTGAGGAGGTGTCTGACCCACGCCCCGCAGCACCGGCCCTGGTGCCGGAGGTGCTCCGGAGTTCTTGGGGGATGGGAAGTCAATGGAAACGCAACACGAAATGAAGTGACGCGGGCAGGGCCGTGTTTGCTGATTTAACCTGGTGCTCCGTGAGCTTCGCCCAAACATCGGGGTTTGGATGTTCTGCGCAGTTTACGTCAAAGTATCCGCAGGGGAGACGGGAGCGACGAGGGGGGGTGATCGATCCCTGTGGGAGGTGGGCTGGGGCCTTCCCCAGACCGCGCTGGCTGAACGCTTCTCCTGCAGCGCAGTGCCTGTAAGGGGGTGTCAGGAGCCAGACGTAAGCCCTAGGTTCCAGCATTAATCTAAAATGAAATGGTGGTCTATTTTATTTATTTATTTATTCCGGTTCAGAGAGAAAAATGCCGTGCTGCATTCTGCCCGCCTGCCACCTGAAGCCTCTCCTTACAGCCGTGCAGGCGCGTTAAGGCTTGCATCCCAAAGCACCGCTTGCAACAAGTGGATTCCAGAGTCGGGATGCCGTGATAATGTGAGATGCTGTGGAAGCTAATCCTAAACCTATCAGCCAGGCAAGTAAGAAACTAAGCCAGCTGTCAAGTGGAAGCACAGGGAAATAAGAAAGGTAATGCAGTGGAGGTCCAAGAGCAGCTGTGAAATTGAAGCCTTGGGGGTTTGCAGTCCTCCTCTGTGTTCTTTCCCATGACAAACCAAATGGAGTTCAAGCCTGATCCACGGACTGGGAAGCCCCTTATCCCAGGCTTTTCCTCTTCCCTGAGCTGCTTCTCTCTGTGCCGGCGTATCACAGAGGCTGCCAAAATTCAGTGCCTGGAGTGGAAGGAGAGAAAGAATGACCGTGTGGATGGCCACGGTCCTAAGCCGGACTAAGTTATTTTGGAGAGGGAGAATATTTGGCCTATTAAAAAGGTCAGCCCTTTGCTTATAATGTGTTAGTCTTCGTTCGTTTGCCTTCTCTCAAGACAGATTTACTTATCAGAGCTGCCAGAGGGGCATGCATTTTCTACCTATTTGGAGCTGTCCTGAAAGAGGCAGTGATTTTCCTTCTCGAAGCGTTACACAAGAATGTGAAAGACAGTTGTACTACTCATACAGATTTTCTTGGAAATGTTATTTTTTTCTCAATATTTTTGAAGTTACAATTTGAAGATTTTGCACATTTGTCTTAAGATTTCTGTCCCAGATTTGCAGCCGGTCTGCACACATAGAGTAATTCCAACACACTTAAGGGATACATGACTGGTTTTTTAAGTGCAGATCACCTGCTCGGGATTTAGGAAATGAGGCCAGGATTTCCAGAACACATCAGACTGACAACGTGCAGTCTAGAGCATGCATATGCTTGGTTCTGACTTGGAAAATACTAGATGGTAATCTGGCAGCTGTAAAGTGGATCAAACAAGGTAATTTAACATTCCAGTGGCCCTGAGGAGATCTTGGTTCATTGTACCAGGGAAATGTCAAGTAGGCAGTTGTACTGATTTTATTTCAAAAGTTATCTTTATTCTGTATATATTGCCAAGAGTTAATCTGTAAGCTTTCCTGATTTATCTTCTGAATATCATGCAACATCCAGGCTGGTTCCTAAGACATGTATCCTTGACCAAGATTTTATTTTCCTCAAACTAAGATAGACATTTTCTGTGCTGTGGATAAACACGGAAGGTCTAGTGGATTGTTCAGTGACTTGTGTTTCAAACATCATTATTTATTAACATTTTCCATTTCCTTCATAGCTTTCGGATTCAAGTTACACCAAGCCTAAGTACACAGTGTAAGGCTGTTTTTTCCTTCATTGCATGGGCAGAATTGCAGCACAGGCAATTATCCTACAGATTATCTATTTATTTTACAGTTTTTAAGAGTAGCAACCCTCAGCTCTTGCAATTTTGGGGAAAGCTTTAGGAGACTTCAAAGGGTGTGAGCAATTACTCCAGAAAGAAGGGCGAGATCTTCAGCTGCAGATTGGAAGCTAGAGGCCACCGCAGCATTCTCAGGTTACTGGACTGAGTCCTAGACCAGACCAACTCAAAAGCCCTTGTAACTTCTGTTGGCAGCTCACAGCCCAAAAGAACCAATGATTGGGAAAAAGGGATTAGCAAGGGCATAGATGAAGAACCCCTTCCTTACCCCTTCCCCTGGTCAGAGCACTCTGATGCATCAGCGAGGAACCCCCGTGTTGACTTCATTGCCACATTGAAAAGATCTCATGACTGGTCCTGCCAACCATAAGCCCGATTTGTGCCAGTGATCCAGCAGAAAACATAGCTCAGCTATAGAGCACAGTTCAGGATTTAAGCCAAAATCTAGAGAAATAGTCACATTTTTACTTCATTCGATATTATGAGCTTGATGGTGAAAACAAGCAAAGCTACTTACACCAAAGAGTCCAATACTCACTTTTAAGGTCAATAGCTGAATGAACAACTCTCACATGACTCCCAGAAGGGTCCTCCTGATTATGAAAAAAAAATGCATCATTTTATGTACAGTGTCAAAAGACCATCTCTTCTGCAAGCAGGAAAAATAGTCATGTGATGAATAGGCATTTGCTGCTTTATTATTTAAAGACATATAATACGTATGATTCAATCTGTTTAAAACATATTCACGTCAAATCTGTTGCCTTCCTTGAGGAAGGAAAGCTGAGAAAGTGTATTGTGTATATTTGAGCATGCCCTCGTCTTTCTCATGCTGGAAATGGCATGGAGCAGGATGCTGCTCAAATTAGGAAGTTGGCAGGGCAGACCAGGGAGTCCCCAGAGCAACCTGACCCGGTTCTTTATAAGCAGCTGGTTCCACCTAGGACACCCTTACTATCCAAAAATATATGCTCGTGTTCTGTGGCCCTCTTTCCCCCTGCTGTGGTGACACTGAAATATCTAGCCTTTGTCACAATCTCCACAGAAATCCCAATATTTAATTTTTTTCTAGATTTTGACTCCTGCTCCCTGGCTTTGGCCCGATGGTGGTAGATTGCAAGCCTCCTGGTCCACGTAGAAAGTCGATCTATGCTCTATTTATGTTATTCTCTGTTAAGCTTTAAAGCTATACAGCCTCTCCCTTATCCTTCAATGCCTCATCATCAGCATGACTAAGGAAAAGTTGTTCACCCATAAAGAAATGACCTTTGCTAGAAATAGCTATCGTTATAAATCTGTTTCCCTTCCCTGTCCTTCTGTATATGAGCCTGCAGAAATGTCACTGAGGAAATCAACTAACTGGATTATGTCAAATTTGCAAGAGCATTCAGCTTTTTAAGGCAGTGGGCTATGTGCATGACTTTATCGTTATCTGCTACATTTTAAACTTTCTTGTCTTTCTATATCCCATCAAAAGTTTGATCCCATGTTGACAGAGGGAGTGAATTTGCACTGACCTCAGTAGATCTAAGTAAAGTAGCATCCTCCTGGTCCCCAATAAGTGTCACTAACTGATGTGTGATGCCTTAAAATTCAGTTCTGTAACAAGTAATGCTCACCAAGTTCTCTGGCAGCACGCTTGTCTGCTCTTTGTTTCTTCCCATCCCAACAGTAATTAAAAAATATATACATAGCACATCATAAAAATGTATGCAGCAATAAAATAAATTTTTTAATCCTCCCTTCTTTTGTTTCTTGTTTGTTGATGGAAAAATTCCACTCGGTTTTCTTTTGATATGATCTGATGACACCCAACAGCCATTCTGTATTGGACGGAAAAATGTTTTCAATATTTCCTCTGCTAGATATTGGTGATAGTTGGCAGGGGGAAGGAAGGAATACGTAATTTTATTTGTGCAATGAAAGCTTGACTTTGAGACCGGCAGCTGAGAGAAGGTGATTCCAACATTGCCAAATTAGATAGCCCAGTTACTGTCATAGCCTGTGATGAAAGCATGTAATTTCAGCAATACTCCCAGCTGTGCTTAAGGCACAAGGCATTAAAACATCACAATTCATTCTTGCCTTACCAGCAAAAGAAGTAGATTTTAGGATGTGCTCTGGTGGGCTTGTGTTTTGTTAACACTTTTGCATGGGCTGAGGCAGACAGGCCAGCCTAGTACCTACCAGCTTATGTGTGCGGTGTTCCTAGCCCAGGCCAGGTCCCAGCCTGAGGCACTGAGCTGTGTACAGGCACCCATCCTGTTAAATTTCCTAATCCAGGGCCTGCCCCCAAGCGCTCTGCTGCCAAGGGTAATCTGCAGATAGGGGCTGGGGTAACTCACCAGCACCTCTTTTTTTATGGATTCTTCATTCTCTCGTTCTCCTGGCGTGGCTGGAGCCTGCACTTGTACGTGGTGAGACCCCGCTGTGCTTCAGCCAGACAGCAAGTGCCTCCCGCCAGGCTCTGTGCCAGAAGGGATGCCCAAAAGGCCCGTTCCGTGGGTGGCAGCCTCATGTCACAACCCCTTTGCTCTCCTGTGACCTGCTTCGTTCTGCCACCCCAGAGGCACTAGGTACTCCCTGCCCTGCCCCACTTAACCCCACTGTCCAAAGCCTTGTAGGTAAAGTCAAGCAGGCTGGTTCAAAAAGAGCAGATGAAAAACATCCTAACCTGTCTTTATCTCCCCTCTCTTGTGTGGCTGAAATTCTTCCCAAACCACTCAGCAGTAAGGGGCATGTTGTATTTATCTGCAGATGAGGTCAAGGACAGGAGTCACATTCCTGAAATGCAGAAGTCATAATGCAGTTCAGCCTGTGGAGGCCGGACAAAAGATGGGGTATTGATGGTGGAGACCCACACACTACAGACAGCATTTCACTATTCTGTATCCTAAAACTCTGGATTAGCACTGGTTTCTCCAAGTTTACTATCGACTTTCCTGTTGGTCAGCTTGCAACGGTCCGACTGAGTTTTGTTACTCACCTTTTGATATCCTTGAGAATTGTGTACATCTCATAGTGATCCCAGTTTCTCTCTTCTTAAAAAAAGAAAAAAAGAAAAAAAAAAGAAGCAGCCTGTACTTTGTCCATAAATAACAACTTTCAGTCTTTTATCATGCTTAGTGTCTCTTGTACCTTTTCCAATTCTTCAATACCCTTCCTGTGTGGTCTCCCTAGCCTTTTTGCAAAGTGTAATTATGCTTGTATGGGACATCCTGTAGCACTAATGAGATAAAGAATGCTTTCTCCCTCTCTTTTTAAACTAAAAATCACATTTCTTACTAAATAATCCAGCCATTAATTTAATTTAAGATGCCCTTCAGGAACAATGACCTTGATTCTCTGGAACTGTTCACTTTTTCTCATTGTAATGATTTTTTTTTTTCTCCTTTTCTATCATTCTTTTAAATTTTAAACATGGCCTTCTTTTGTAATATATACTTTTTCATAACCCAATTGCTTGTTACACAGACTATCACCAACACTCTGTGGAGACAGCTGAAAGGGCCAAGCTCTAGACAAGATAACGACAGGGAGCAACCTATGGCTAGGATTTGGAAAAAACGTCTCAGATAGTTATGGCAGCACAAGTGAGCGAGACTCTCCACAGACAGAGATTAAGACCAGAAAGATCATTTTCTAAGAGCTATGGAAGAAAATACGAGATGGAGCAAGTTCAGAGGAAGATTTGCTTCCTAGCTCCCATGCACACACCTGTTCTACATGACGCTGGACATGTCAAATCTCTGATTAAACAGCTGTAGATGCTTCATGGATGCATCTAAGGAAACAGCAGATTCAAAGGTGGGAAGGTCAAGGAGTGAAGGTTGTACAGCCTATACATTTTTTTCTACTGAGATCCTGTTTATTAGAAAATGAGTAGCTGGACATGCAATCAGAATACTGAACTGGAGAAATGTAAAGCCTTTTAACTATATTTCTGTAACTCTGCATAAATGCCAGAGAAATCATAAAATGTAATACAGCTGTCTCTAAAGATCATGCAGGAAATTCCTCTTTGCCCAAATATAATATCCTATGTTGCCTTTAAAGAGAACGCCTAGTTAACTTTGGATCTACACCATCAGTCATCCACGCAGTACATCAGTAACAGAGGTATGCCTCCTTAGAGTACAGACATTAGCAATGCACAGACCATCATAGATCAAATTTGAGGCCTTCTTGGAAGCCTGTCTAGAAGCAATTACCTTGCAGATGTAATAAGACAATCTATTACACAAACCAGTGCTCCTACCAGAGCAGGAGGAAATTTGTATATAACAACTTGTACAACCAGAACCCCAAACATCATACAATCGGACATTAGTGCTTGATGAAAAGAATCTTGAAGTGCAGAGTAGGAATGTGTATATGTGGTGTGGCCTTTGTCCTGCAGAAGATTTATAGTTAGCAAAGTTATAGCTAATGAAAATGAGCCCCATAGGACTATTCACATATGCAAGACATGCAAGTGGACAAGCATTTGCAGACTTCGGTCATGGCATTGGGCAGGTGTGAGATGGTGTGGAAAGAATCAGTTTTGAAAGGACAAGCAATTAATTGTGTTGTAAAACTCCAGTTTCCTGCTCCAACTTTTAAAATCTCAGCAGCAGCCCAGTTTAGATAAATATCTGTAGTTAATCTGGAAATGAAACAAAATAATCACAGCCAAGTTAGGTAATTCAGGACTCACAAACTGCTCTTTGGTATGTCCAGATTAACCCACATGGATTTAAATGGTGTTGCAAGTTATTTTTAACTGAGTGTATTACCTTAAGTTATCACTAATCTCCCTGTACACTTTTTAAACTCTATATATTTAAATCAGGCTGTCAGAAAACATGGGGACAGTTAGCTTACAAAATTCTGCATGCAGCAACACTGTGTTCAACTTCATCCATATAAAATGGTGCAAGTTTGCTTACTAGATCCTCCATGGAATATGCGTCACGCCACACAGAAAAGGTACCTCTCGCAGGTGGTCCTGGTACAACGGCAAAGAGAGCATTCCAGTGCATATGCTCTGGCAAGGGTGTGGGATGAAATCCGTCTGGCAATCGATCATTAAATGCTTCTAACAAATATTCTAACAAATATAGCATTCCTTACAGCCCAAAACTCTGCGTACTATATACTGTTGGCAGCCCTGCATGAGGAAAAAAAATATGCAAATGTTGACTAATTCATGTGGTGCTTTCACTTACACAGAGAGCCGACCACCCTAAGCTACAGAATGGGACCACCATTCTTCAGCCCCTTCCAGATCTGTACAGACTCACTGGCTGCCACGAGGACCCCCAAAACACTTTTTCCAAGGGAAAAAAAAAGTACATTAAACACCTAAGGTAATAACCTACATTCTCCAATGGTATTGATATCCAGATAACTTAGGGAGCAGATGGCTGAAGCACAGTCAGAAAAAAAAAATGTTAGAGCTCACTACACATGGGATGTAGGACTCATTTGCCAGATCATGGTCGTGTTTGGGCTCCTCCAGTTTGCTCCACTTCAGAATCTCATTTTTGCGAAATTCCTGTGCAAGAGTTTGTGGAGGACATGCAGCCTTACTGACCATATATCCTTATGGCAGACTCCTCAGCAAGTCCCCAGCTGGAGGAGGAGGTTGCTCAGTGTAGATCTCTCTAATCCAGTCTTGGGAAGGGATGTTCAGATTGTTTTTCTCTGAACAATTTTAGGAATCTTACTGACTCTTCACACATACCTAGGAGTGACTGATTTGCCAGTTCTGTAGAGGGACAGTAAAAAAAAAGGATATCTCTAGTCTGGGCTGCTTTCTAAGTGCAGCTAGGTAACACAGTGGTGCCATCCTGAATCACTAGTTTTGAAATGAAAGATTTGGGGGCATAAATGGGTTTATCTCCAGAAAAAGTAGAATCCCAAAACACCAGCAAATATGCTCCCAACCCAAGGCAAGTGCCGGGAAGGATTCCATGGCTGCAGTCAGAGATGCAACCTAATCAGTCACCAAGATACCTTACTTTCATCTCTAACCACAGCTCTGAATCTCAGCAAAGGACCTACACAACAACAGCTAAAGGCTGGTAAAGGCATCTCAGCCTCTCTCTTCCTGGCAAAAATTCCTGTATCATCCAAGCTAGTAAAATCTGTCTGTCTGTTTTGGGAAAAAACAGATATATCAAACATTCTGGCAAAGTCCAGAAGAAATGACAGTTCAATGATGTTGAAAAGAAAACTATCAGAGAGATTAGTTTGTCTGACAGTCTTTATGCTCTCCTCTGAAGAAGAGGAGTCCTTTCATGCATATTGAATTTACTTCTAGTGTGAATCAGTCTGTCAGTAGTGCTGTAAGTATTGCTAGTTTAGAAAAATGAGTGATCGCTGCTAGCTGGCACCTGCCCTCTACACGCCTCAGAGCGCTGAAGTTTTCCAGCCACTTACTCTGCTGCAAGCAATGCTCATTTTACACTGAAGCGTCACATTTTTGGTTGTAGCAGTCAGAACGTTTCCTGCACTATCTATTAAAACATTTGCCCAAGTAGGCAGACGACACAACCAAATGGGGGTCCACAGGCCATGGAAACCTCAGATGCCAGTTACGGAGATGAAGAGAGGTAAGGGACGAAACATTGCCTGTTAACAGGAGTGGCAGTCCTAACTCATTTCTCACACCACTTTGCAGGTGAAATAGCCTGTGCTGCCGGCTGTCTGGCACAATCTCTCTCTACATGACACAACAAAACTTGACCACTGTTTCACCACAGCCATCCCTTGAACGCTGTGGTGTTGCAGCTTGTGCAGAAACAGCAATCCCTGAACAGATAGAGAATTATGTCACAACTGCTTTCAAGAGAGTCTCTGCAGGTAGCAGATGCATATCACATGTTCACCATACATTCTTCTCCCAAATCTAAGACATTCACGAGCTCAAAGCTTCAGAAACAATGTAATGCCTAGCAGTTTCATGTCCTTTTTCTGATACCAGTGAGATGCCCACCACAAATGACAGTGGTACGGATTTTTTCTCTGGCTCCTGGCTGTTCCTGCTGTTCTTCTCCACACTGTTCTGGCAGCCCAAAGGTGGCAGCAACCCAAGCAAACTCATGAGTTGAGTCTTTCCTGGGAGTAGCCAAAACCCATGAAGCAGTAGGAACAGTGTGTCATTTCCCAGCTGTGACACAGATGGGGAAAAGGACAGCATAGCTGGGGGACTGGTATGGTGCAGTATGGCTCAGCACCTCTTCTGAGGCTGCAGCAGCTGCCCCCCTGCAGAGCAATCCTGCTGCTTCTCTGTGCTGTGGCTCAGAAGCCCCCACTCTGCAGTGTCTGGTGGCCTGCACATGTGGATGCCCAATGCAGCAGCAACAGCTCCTAAGCGCTGGCCCAGGACAGCTGAGGGAAGACAGAGCTGCAGGAAGAGGTCTCCCTGTCCTTCTGATCTGTGGGAGGAGCAGTGGGGTCCCAGGCAAGCACACTAACGACACACGGAGAGAAGCAGTTTGATGAAAGGTCTGAAAGTGGCACCCATTTCCAGCACTGCCAAAGGTTAGCTTATGTAGCCTCTTAGTTCTCTCTGCAACAAGAGGATAACAATGCTTACCAACCTGTAAAAGTAGGGTTCAAATACTTAGGCACTTTGTGATGGACCAGGATATGCTACAAACAGTCAACAGGAAAGAAGAGACTTGCGCTCTAGGTTTTGTGATTTCTAATGCAGTTTCCTTTCCAGTAGACTAAAATAATTTTGTTGGGGGAGGAACAATTGCTAAACAAATTCTACCATGAATTTGGATACGATCTTTTTCTGCAAATAGCCAGAATGCAAGTGGATTTTATCAGGACAGCGAAGAACACTTCTTCCATCACAGGGTTTTCTTTTGCCAGACTTCTATTTGAGAGGGCAAACTGCAAAAGTGGTAGGGACTGCTCAACTTACAGTTACATGCTCCTATTGCTTATTTATAGCATTGCCCAAACTACTTATTTTCCCTAGCATCAATCTTAGAATAGCTGTACTGAGTTTAGCACATCTTCCCACCCAAACAATGAACACGAAACAGTCACAAAAGTAGGCCTGAAAAGTTTGGGTAAATTATAAGGAATTAAACAAAGAGGCTCTGGCATTTGGCAACTTTAATAACCATAGATGCACTTCAGCTTGCTTGACCCACTACATCAGACAATGTTGACCTCATTGCTTACCACAAAATCATGATGCATTCCTCAGTCCATGGCAGCATCATCTCAGTGAGACTAAAACAAAACCCACTGAAAGGTTTTGTATAATGCCAAGGCTACAAGACCTCTAATGTAGTTTTCTTATTGAAGCAAGAGCAAAACACAGCTTAAATTCATTAGCTAATGGCCTGTGACAACGAAGGACAAAGACAATTATTATGCACATCTCCCAGCTGATTGTTTCTGTGTGAAGAAAATGCAACAAATTATTGCTTTCCTATGTTAATGTACCATAAAGGATTACTATCATATCTATTTCAACAAAAACCTAAACCCTTTCAAAATGCAGACTAATGCTGAATAAATTTGATTTTTATAGATGAAAGCTTGGTGGAAAAATCAAGATTTTATTAGAGCCATGGACAATCACATTACATTTTATATTATATGAGGGCTTCACTGTTGAATCAGGAAACTGATCTCAGGACATTTTTTTGTCCTGAAGACTTATCAATTCCCTGAGCATCTCTCATGTATCTCAAATACTTATCCTTGGATATAACATCCAGAGGCATTCTTAATAGCTGTTTTTATTTTGAGAAAAGTCAGAAAAGATATACAACATGGAGTCTCAAAGATGACTGAAAGCCTCCTACCTTTCTCAGTACCAGCTGTTGGTATGTTTCTTGCACTTGGAACATGAAAGGATAAGGAAGTCACACTAGCCATGCACTTGGAATGGTAAAAAACATTATTTCACTTTTGTTTCCTTAACAAAATTTCGGTTTCCATGAAGCTTTAGGTTAGGAAAATCATCAGTTTGCAAGACCTTGAGACTCATAACAAGAATAAAAGCTCTCAAAAATTAAACCAGTTTTGTGGTTTAATAGCCTGAAGACAGTGGGTCTGTTTCTGAAATGAAGAAATGATATCCTAATACCACTGGAAAGGATAAATCATCTCACCACTTTCAGCAAGATGTATGATAGATCACACTCCCTGAAATTTTTTAATGCGACAGGTAAAGCACTAAGCAGAAGATGTGTCACCTTAGTCTGACAACAGTTGTAAGTTCAGATTAAGCAGGACCCAGCCAGATACATCAGTTTCAGGGTCCCATCCTGTATTCATGTACATGTGTGAGCAGGCTGGCAGCTCTGACATGCTGCCAAGTCTCCAGGAGGCTGGAGACTGATGTTTCGTGTCAGAAAGGGACAGGGTAACCCCATCGTCCAGATCGTGCAGTGAAATGCCCAACTGCTGGACACCTACTGCCACGATTACTCAACAGCAGTCATGGCTTTCTCTTATTTTCAGTAACAATTTGAGGTTTTTCTGCAGCTGTGGCTGCTTCACCACCACTCGCCCCTTGCCAGAAAGATGCTGGATGACAATTGTTGATAGACTTCTCCCAGCATCCAAGCACATGACCCTACAACTTCTGTAACACTGAGCAAGCTTGCAAAGGAGCAAAGGTCTGGTTTTATGCACAATATTTTATGAAATCACATATGCTGGTAAGCATCCACCCATTGTTCTCAGAGACCACGCGGGACTGCTCAGAAGCCCACTTGGAACAGCAACCCATCCTCCTTCCTCTCTGTGCTCACTCCCAGTTTGTCACCCGTAGACATTCAAGGCCTCCCAGTTACTCTGGAGTTAACATGTGGTTCACACACAGCTTGACAAAAACCCAATCTTATCCTCTAGTGACAAACACTGGCCAGAAAGCCTCCTTCAGTGAGGGTTTTGTAATCCATCCTGAAATGAGAAAAAGCTTAGGGTGAATTCTAATGTCCCAGCATGGCCCAGGTGTGCAAACTACAGCTTGTCCCAAGGGCTTTGATGTGTGCACTGTAAGGTTTTACCATGCTACAGCCCCCTATTCCACAAACCAGCATTTGTACATTTTCTCTTTGCAGCTGACACTTGTAATATAAGCCACTGAGGCTGTAATAAAATGTGCAACATGGACTATGTATATGGAGTGTTGCAGATTATGAAATTCAATGTTGTTTTTCAGAACTCATAAAAACATTATCTAATTCCCAGTAGCCCCCTTCAGAGACTCAGGACTATGTTTATACGCTAAAATGTCAAAATCATAAACCGCCTGATTTTGCACTATTTACTTTGTGTTGTGGTGAGGTAGTTATTACATGACATTTCATAAATACAGTGACTCAGAAATAATTAGTATGCTGAATAACAAGCTTTCCTCTACAATACAGCACTATACATTTTAAACCCCTGATTTTCATGAACCACTTACACAGTCTAGCTTAAATACTACAAATAAAAGTGAACTCTGGGGAAAAAAAAATGCTGCTGTTGGGGTTTGTTCTGTTTTCTTTCCCTTTAAAGGGAGGTATATTGATAGTAACAACCCTAGGGCTGCAGTGACAAGCAGCAGTAGCTCTGCGTGCAGGGACGAAAGCGGCAGCATGTCTTGCTCTTACGACATGAGGGAGAGGTTCCAAGAGAGTATCACGTTAGCAAGATTAAAATTAACACAAATGCTGAACAAAATCCTTCGTTGAAGGAAGGAGATGATTTAAAATTGCTTGTAATTAAGGGAGAAACAGCACTGCACACAGCTCTGCTCTAGCCAAGGAGTCTTCCAGATTCTCGCTGCTCAGCTTGTAATACTCCTACTTACTTTTTTTTTTCTTAAACACACAGTGGATTTTTATTGCCTTTTTTGGATATTAATATGCAACCAATTATAAATTGTGAGTTGCAGCACTGGATAATTTCCCTTCAAGAATGCTTAGCAGGTTCTGCTCTGTATCAGCCCATGTGACAGCACAGCAACTACCATCCTCTCTGACGTTTTTAAGCAGCAATTTGTAAACGGTTGCTCAGCAGGAAAGCTGGAGCAAACTCCATCTTAGGACCTCCTTGTGATGCTGAGTTTTAACTTGCTGGATGTTCTGCTTAAAAATAAAAAGAAAACTTAGGATTTAGTTCAAATTCTCCAGAGTGGAGATACAAACGAAAATTAGGAAATAGCAGTATCACTCATTGATTGTATCAGAGGTACTCATCTCTGTTTCTCTCACTCTGTCTGCTGTTGTGCTGCCACCACATTCAAAGCTCCTTCTTGCTGCTTGTCACAGGAGAGAGTGCAAATTTTAAGTGCAAGGTTAAAAAAAAAAGAAAAAAGAGAAGGCAGCGTGAACTTTCACATAGATACAATGTACATCAGTCACACAGCTGCACTGTCCCTGTGTTGTGCTAGCAATCAACACACCGGTAAGAACACTCAGTTGCTGGAGGTTTCGACTGCACAAAAATGCCCTCTTCCCTTTTACTTTTCCTGGGATAAAGTATTTGCAAAAGAACTACCCTCGCACTAAGTAAAGGTATAATTATTGACAATTATTGACATTCATCTGTGTAAGCAGTAATGACACTAGTTGGGCCAAAATGAACCTTGACACAGGTGGCTGTGTCTCCACGAAGCCCAAGCAACAAGTGCTACTCCCGGATTTGGACATGGGTATTGAACCAGTAAAAACACTAGCCGGAGAAGCAACTATGGCTGAGGATGCACGTTAAATATCAATGTTTATGCATTCTTTATGCATATTTTCTGATAAAAAGCCCTTTCACTGGGTGGGAAAATACTCTTTTACACTGAAATGGAAAGAATGCTGAGACCAGGCTGTACTTTTTTTACCTTAATCGCAGGACTCAGCTTTGATGGGTGTCATAAGTTGGTTTTGGCTGTGGTAATCTAACCCTACACAGTAATACCAGCTCAGACATAAAACACTGAGCTGAAGCCCTAGCTGTGATATCCAATTGCCTTTGCCTAGAAACTGCAGTCAGCATTTGTAATCCTTAATAGGGAGTTTCAGAACAGCCTTCAATATTTGCAAAGTGTGTAGTCTAATTTGTGTGCTGCAATGTCAAAGAGAGTTTAGGACACTCTAGTAATCTCGCTGCTGCACTGCTTTGTGCTTTTCAGCAAGATGTTGGCATGTTCTTTCCACAGAGGCCTGTTCAGCTCCAGAGATCCTTTTGCTCTCAACACCTACACATCACCTTTCAATTAACAGCTATTAAAAAGAACTGTTAAAAAGAATTTTTAAAAGCGTCTGCAGTTTGTCACAGTCTACATTTGATGATAAATTCACAGCAAGGAAAAAAAAGTCCACTCAAAGATCAAATATCCAAATTAATTCATGGTCCTTGTTTTTTCCTTCTGTTTTATCTTTACTCCCTCTATCATTCATCAGAGGTCCAAACTGGTGCAAATGAACTTCTGAATGTGTGACAACATGATCGATCTAAGAAACCTAATTCAGAAGCAATGTTTGTTTTTTTTAACTTCTTAGGGCCCAAGAAGGCTCATGGAAGCTTGCTAAGGAACCATTTTGATTGCCCTGTTTGTGTAAAAATAATCCATGTTTCCTTGACATGTTGAGAATACGACATGCCAGAAATAACTTGCATACTTTCGGAGGTCTTTCTGCTTGTGAAAGTCCAGCATGCTATTGGCTTTATCAAGAGGCTTGTGGAACTTGAAAAAGGCCTTTTTCAATGACTGATGCAGTTACTTTGTAAGGCTAATTCATTAAATTAGCAGAAATGCTAAGTCTTACAAGAAGCAATTGCTGTCTTATGCAAAACATGAAATGTGCTCCTCTGGAAAAGGAAACTTTACATCTCCTAGCTAATAATGAAATAAAAAGACCATCACAAATTCCTTCCACAGTCTTCTTATTTGGACATGCTCCACATCCTTTTCCAAGCCAGCATTTTCCTGGCCAACATAAGCCTCTGGGAGATCCCATCTCCACTCACATCTCTGCAGTTCCAGCTCCAGCCAGGCCTGGATAGTTAAGCAGAATCAAGCTGAGGGAACCAGCATTACCTTCACATGTGGCAGTACGTATTAGAGAAGAGTATTCTGGAGTCCTGGTCTGAAGGACTGCCATGTCTATAGGGCTGAAAAGGTTTTATGCAGCTCTTTTTTGTTTGTAGCTTCTTTAGATCACAGAGTTGTAACTTTTAAGGTTGCATGTAGGGAGATGTCTCTTAAGACTTACAACTTTTCCCTTGCTAATAGTTCTTTAAAGAGTTTGCTTATTGCTGCAGGAAAAGGCTAGGAAAGTTGGAGATATCAGAACATTTTTACAGGAAATTTGTCTTGCAGGGAGCATTCGAATGCGGTTAATCTCAAAGTGACTACCAGAAAATCCACTACATTGGAGAAACATGTCAAAGTCTTGGGATCACATGTACTGCATGGTCACTTGTACTTACACATGCCCTTTGCAACAAAGGAATGACAGCACTCATTAAAAGCATTTGTTGATGGACCAAGTATAACCAATGGTACCCAAAAGATAAATAACCATCCCAGTTTCCACAGGGGATGCTTTCTGCTCCACACCCTTTCTGAAAGCACACATACAGTATTGGCTCCCTGACCTGCAGCTGACTGAGAAGCATGTGCTGCTGGGTTCATTAGGAATGATTTTTTTTTTCCAACATACAAGGTCTGCAGTTAGTTGCTAACAGCAAGTAATTCATGTTGCTAAGGGGAACTATTTTCAGGCTCCTCAATTTGCTACACACAGACAGGACAGTCTGTCAAAGCAGGGTACATACCCCTCGAGCAGTCCTACTTCTGGTCTGCAAAGGCGAAACATCCTTTTCAGTCTTCTATCTGTCAGACTATCAAGGACGCAATAATCATGAAGCACCACATGCTCAGCCGGCATCTACCAGGCTAGCTTTCTTTACCTGAAGGTGTTTTCCTTCTTCTCCCAACTCCACCTATGAAATTATGACAAAACCCCTCAACCATTGCTTTTATAGACATGGATTTAATTTCCCATTCCCACAGCCAGCTACCACACAGCAATTGTAATCAAACATCTGCCTGGAGCTACAGCAAGGCCTTATTTTAGCAGGGCTGAAAGCTCAGTGAGGGACAGTAATCATTCACCAAGAGGAGCCCCTGAACTGAGGGACAGGCTTTCACGTGTCATTGCTAGAAACTTTAGCCCATGGACAGGCAGCAGAGCTGGCACACAGGACCTAGATTTAGAATTTAGCCTGGGGTCTTGTTAGAGGGCAGGGTCAGAGCCCCTTGGAAATCCTTTGCTTCTAAAAATCCCAGAGCTAGCAGAGAGCATCAGGGAATTACATTGTCACACACACGTCCTATTCTCAAACTCTTCACCTAGGCGGCTGCTGCTGGCTTCTGTCAAGGATGAGATACCGGCCTAGACAGACTTTGACAGCAACACCAGTCCCTGGATTTCCAGGTTTCTACAGCAGGATACAGGGCATCTTCTGGCTGCTCTGATTTGCAGCTCAAGCCCAACCTGTGCCTGAAAGGCTTTGGAACCCACGGAATGCCTCAGTGCCAGCTACACCCTGTTGCATGGGAAAAGAACAAGAGCCAGCCACATCCTCACTGTTTGAAGAGCTCCATGTAGAGGTTCCAGTGCTTCAGAGCTCCAGACTAGTACCAGGCACTCCTGGTATTAGACTCACCCTCTGGCTATATGCAACACATCCTGAGCCATGTATAAGCTCACTAAACCCCTCCAAAGATGCAAGAGCTGTGCTAATCCTCCCTCGTTAATCTGCAGCAGCTTCTGTGGCTCCCTCATCTCCACTGCATGGAAAGCTGAATATCAGAGCATCTGCACACCAGCAAATTTTACATCCAGCTCCTCCCTCATTATTTCCTGCTCACTGCCGTGAGTTGCATAAGCCCCAGATGCTCAGCCCCACACCCGACCCCTTTCTGCACAGCAGAAGTCTGCACTGGTATTGCTGCCCTGACACTTCTGTGGGCACAGAGACAGAGATGGTATTTGCAGTTACACCCACTTATGTCTTTGTGCAGTGTGAAAAACCAGCACTCCCTGCTCATCTAGTTTTTGGCTAAAAAGATCTTGAATTTGATTACCTCCTGAGACACAACTGGTTTTAGCAGTGCAGACTGGATACTTGAAAAACCACAAAGAAAAGGTGTTTGGGTTAAGAATGCTCTTGTGATTAAAAAAATATTGGAAATCCTCAAGTGTTTGTTTAAAGAAAATAATGTTCATTTAAATGCTGGCACAATTTCAACGATTTTATTTTAATTTTGAAGTGTTGAAAATGCCCTCAGATAATTTCTATAGCATTCCAGAACCCAAAAGTGATCGTAGAAAGCAAGACACTTAAGAAATCACATTAACTGCAGAGCTAAAATTCATTTCCTGTTTTCTAAGAAAACAAAAAAAGGACTCAATGCTCTTAGGTCTGAGAAAGATCTTCTCACGAACAGTTTTCAGCCAGACAAGCATGGTTTGCCTTGTTCCCCCAAACAAAACAGAGTTTGTTCTTTGAGAAAGCTTCCAAGAACCTCACAAGCCATAACAATACAAATAATTTACTGGACTTTGGTATGAAGCACACTGCTTGAAGCACTGTTCAGTTGGACCTGAAAGCAGTCTAAAATAATTTTATTATTATGATTATAAAGATGCTCAATGATACGTATTTTACAGTATTTGTGCTCTGAGTTTCATCAAAGCATTGGTCTGAACATTTTGTATTAGGATTTGATCTTGCCTGTAGGATTTAGGTGAGACTTATGCACCAGCACTGAGTTTCTACATCATCACCATCTCTGATTTCCTGGCTTAACAGAATACTCAAGAGATGTTCAAAATCAGAAAGCTCTGCTGCTTTGGGGTCAAAGTTTGACTTAAGTTTTCACTAAAACCAACCTATTGGCCCAAATTCTCTCAAATTCAGGTCTAGGTTTATGAAGCTAAAGTTCATTGAACTTGGCTCGAGTATGTACAGCTCATTCTTCAAAGAAACCAAGTGAAATTGGGTCTTTAGCTCACCTCAGACGAGCTAACAACCCCCAGCTAGACAGGTCTCAGTAGGTTTCCTTCACAGAGGTTTCACTAGCAGCACCACTTGTAACAGGACATGCCTCCATCTAGATGCTGCAACTAGCTGCAATCACTGCTGTTGCCTCATATTGGTTTCAAGGGAGCAGATTCTGTAAAATGTTTTGCTAGGGAAGCTGGTTTCCATTTAAAAGGAGGGGAAAAAAAAGACAAAAAAAAAGACAAACATGCCTCTGAGCAGGCTTTTGAATGCTCTCCTTTGTTAACTAACACAGTTAACAGGCCTGAGTATGACAAGGAGCTTCACATCAATAGCCTGCCTCAAAGGGAAAACACAAGTAAAGAAAAGCAGCTTGTGATACACCAGCCCAAACAATGATGTGAACATACCCGACAGAGCAAAAGCCGCTGTCGAGTTGGTTTACAGAAAGGAAGAAAGTATTAAGAAAGCAAGTATTAAGAGTGTTCTCCTCTGCCAGGACAACCCCTCTCTTAGGGGTATCGCTTTAGCTTTATTTGGCCTTTATGTTCACAGAACATTTTTTCTAAGGCCTATGGTGATCTCGGAGAAAAGCGTATCCCAGCACCCTGCTAGCACTGCCACTGGGAACACAAATGGTCTGTCTACAGAGAGGCTTCGTCCCCATGTCTTCGAACTCAGTGGCAACCACCAACTCACAAAATTCCCAAATCCTGTGCAGCGCTGGTAGCAGCCACTGGCACGGCCCGTGGGTACTGCCTGAACCAGCCATCAGCTCTGCTCTTGGTGCACATAGCTAAGCACAGCCATGAGAGTGGCCAGTGGGGATTTTGCACAAACTACATCTTGGAAACCCTCACAAATAATGCAGCAGGTTGATCACAATTTCCAACACGGTCCTAGAGGTGACCAAGAGAGACCTCCTCCAGCCAAGGACATGGCCAAGACACCAGACAGATGATCTGTGTGCAGTGAGTTACAAACTCCAATATGAATAAGGTTTTGCAGAATTAAAACAAAACCAGTTATGGGTACGGACTCCAGGCGTTCCCTAGGTGTGCCTGAGGGTACAGGAGGTGGGTGCCACAGAGACCCAAATCAGTTTTTCTCTGCTGAGGTCCACCTGACTCATGGCCACAGCTCAATCTCTGCACTATGGCTTCCCATTTGAGGAAGAAAACATGGAGCTAACTTTAGCATAAATACCAATGAAAATAATTTGGCTTTCTGCTATTGTCAAGGCTGAACAACATCCAAGAAAGCAAACTTTGATAGAACTTTTCTATCTCAAAAAGCTCTACAAACCTCACAGTAACAGCCAGTGGAGGGGGGGGGAGTTGGTTTGTTTTGGTTTTTTCAATTTTTGCTTCAAGGGACCAGCAATTGCATGCACCAGCTGCTTGATGCTTACCCTGCGATACCAAAAAGTGGCCTTCATTTTGTGGAAAAGCGTTCATCCTTTGATAAATAAGGCCATTTTAGGTATTGATAAAAGGCACATAAAAATTGATATTCACAAAATCCCTATTTAGAAAATGCAGTCGACAATTTTTATTTTTTTTAATCTCACTATAATTGTCCAGATTTAGTGTCTATCCCAATTTTCAGTTCCCCATAGTAGCTTTCATAGGGTTTACCATAATCTTCACATTATTAACCTACACTCATTTTTCATCAGCACACCTATTTGGAGGCAGCTAAGAAATTAGAAGTAAGAAATTAGGTTCATTGTTGAATCACTTGATATAATAGATTCAGTGTGTTAATCCTGATGTATGTGGTCTCAAGAAGGGGTAGAGAGGGGTGTTGGTTTTGGTAGTTTTTCTTCTCTGTGCCTAGCACATGTGGTAAGGCAACAGCAATAAATCAGAACAAAGGAAATAAAGTACTAAGGCTTTAGGGAACACGTGTTTTAGAAGAAAAACTTGGCTCGCCACTAAAGCAGTATTGCCTTAGAACGGATGTTTAAAATTCAGATGTAGAAAGAGACGGACAACATTATATAAATAAAAGTGACTTACAGGTCTGTGCAGCTTTCAAATGGTCCATCTTCCCAGCTCTTCCCGGACCCGGCCACAGAGACCCCATGCTCCAAAACAGCAAGAGTAAAGCAGCAGCAGCAGCAGATCTCATCCCTAAGCAATGCTGCAATGCATTAGGTTGCAGACAAAGGATTAAAGAACTAAAACCAACCCAGGCAACTGACATATTGTCGTCCAGGATCAGGACTCTCTAGCTGCTGTTGACAGCCCTGTTGCAAATCAATGTCAGCTAGAAACACGCTGCTGGAGGAGTAATTTGTCATCCCTGGGATCCGTACATACCTCACACTGCAGTGGTAAAACAGCAATTTCACACAGCAAGAAGGAACTCTGCTGAGACTCTGATCCCGGCCTTGGGCGGGCAGAAACTGCTCAACAGAGGTAATAACTATTTAGGAACCTAGACATGAAGAGAGATGCCTGGTGAGGTTTTCCAAGGCCTGGAGGTGGGTCAGGCTCTTTAGACTCAGTTCCTGAGATGGGAATTTTCCTCTTCTCTCCCTCCAATCTCTTGAACTTCTGAAAGGCCACCAAGTGCCTCTCTGCACCTTCGAGCACCTAAATACCTCTGCAGAAGCTTTTCGATTTCATGTCATTTCCCCTCCTCTTGTGGTCTGCTCGTAGGACACCCAGTCAGACTGGTGGCTCAGCACTGGACTGACGAGTGCTAAGGGCAGGAAAGCAATGTTGGCTGCTAGCAGGACACAAGGAATCCTGGCAGAATGAAAGGGCTCCTGTTTGTCTGTGCCTTTTAACTTTCTAGGGTAAATGGTCTCTATTTCATTTAATGCAATAGCTTTGCTGCCAGTCTTCTGCCCATACACTTTAGACCAAGTAAGTCTAACATTAAATATATCCTAGATACACTTGCTTGTGATGTTGGTCTACCTTTCCAAATTTTCCCTTTCTCATACTTTATCAGTTCCAAGCTTAAATAAAAACAAAGCCCAGATGCCAAGAACTGAGTAGTGACTAAGGTGGGGGCTGTGATAAGGAATAGAGAAGGAAGACACTATAAATGGATCCAGGAACTGTGGCTTGGAGGCGATTAATGAGCTTACATCTGTGATGAGTCCTTACTATAAACAGCAGGTATAGAAGCAGACCTGGCAGCAGAAAGTGCTCAGGAGCAAAGAAGGTGGAGCTGTACCTCCCCACACCAGCAGCAGCCCAGCTGTTTCATGGATGCTGGTGGGAAAAAGAGATCCAGGGTTAGTACTGTTGCTCCTAAGTGGGGCTTTGATTGGGTGCACAGCAGGATGCATGAAATGGGTAGGGAACAGCATGCATTCTTGCAGAAATCTAGGAGAAGGGAACGAGAAAAAATACAATTCCCTTTACTAGCAGCAAAACAGCAATGTCCTGGCAAAAGAGTCTTAAGGTGCAGCAAGAAAGTACCTGTGCTTTTACCCTCCTTCCCTGGGATTTTTCTTTATCAGTAGAGATGCCTGGCGCCCACACTGTGGTTTGCAGCCGCCTAGCATGCAGGGCAGCTCCAGCAGAAGAGCCATCACAGCATGTGCAGGCAGGTCACAGGCTCAGCCCATGGCAAGAGGGTAGTCTTCAGGGCAGGCTACCCCTCTCTGCAGGATGACAAGGGAGGAAACTCATTTCATCACACATCTCCCCATCTGCCACCTTGGAAAGTCTACCAGGAAACACCAGGAGCACACAGGGCTGGCTGCTCAAACAGCTGAGGAGCACCAGCACTGCCAGGTCATAAAGTTAGAACAGGACACATACTGAAAAGGGAGCTGGCATACACCAGTGCTCTGACATCATACCAACCTCCAACGGCAGGAGCTGCCCCTGGCTGTGGTGTCATGCAGTCTCTCACAGTCACAGGCATCTCTGGTGCCAAAGGGGAGCCTGAGGCAGCAGCAACATGTGCAAGATGCTGGGAAGTCCTGCCAGCAGGGCAAGGAGGTTCACCACCGCCAGCAGTCCTCAAACCAGGCTGGTATTTTACCAAACGTGGTCATTTATCACCCAGTTTGGAAGGGTGCATCAAGGAAATCTATTCATGTCCTGCAAGCTGCAGGCTCCTCTGGGTCACACAAGCACAAGTAACGCAAGCAAACTCAAAGGGAGCTTCCCCACACAGATGAGCTTGCCAGGCTTCAGTGGATGAAATCAAAGAGAAATTGGATCGGGGTAGGAAGAGAAGGACCTTGGGCAGGCTGAGGGACTAATGATGAGGGAAAACGCAGAGCAATTTGGAGCAGCTGTCCTGCAATATTCAACAGGATTCCAGCATTGCCCATTGCTATGGATAAATGTGCAAAGGCAGCCTCTGAAATCCTGTTGCTAGTTTCAAAACAGAAAAACCTAAGCAAACAAAAAATCTCAATGAATTTTGGGTTCTTTATTCATTGCTTTTCAGTTTCTAAGCCTGAGAGTATATTCAGTTCTCATTTTTAATCTTTTCTCCATCATTACAAAAGAAAAAAGTATGCATTTTAATATTACGGTGTAATGAAACCTGAAATTTCCTCCTTGTTCTCTGTTTCAAGAGCCATGCTGCTGAGGAAATCTCAGAGTATGGAGAACAAGCAAAACTGGAATTCATGGGTGAACTCAATGCACACTTTTTTTCTTTTAAAAAATAAACTAGCCAAGACTGAATTATTGTTAAAACAAGATATCAATTTTAAACAGTGAAAAAAAAGCCGTCTAAACCAATCTACTCAGAGTCTTTAAAGAAAAAGCCTGGTTTACTCAAATACAGCATGCTCTATGAATAGCTCCAACCCACTCCAGTTTGATTTTCTCCGTTCAAATGCAGAAAAAGTTTCCACTGCTTGCAGCAACCAGCACTGAGTTAGACATCAGAATGGCCCTCCAATAAAGCAAATGCCTATGCTTGCTGCTGAAAGGAAAACTCGCTCCAGGAAACATTTACAGGAGATCGCTTCATGACAGAAATGTGTGTGGTTGTACCCAGGCTTGGTCACCGGGAAGACTGCAGCAGGAATACCTCAGCTGCTTGCTTGCTCTACATCACTGTCTAGCAACGGAATACTCTCTGAAGTTTGCATCAAGAAACATACACATAAGAAAGGTGTAAAAGCTGCACTTCACGTAATGTGCATTTCTCATATGGCAATGACACGTATATCCAGAAAACAGTCAAAAACATAGCTTTGGCTGCTGCCAAGCTCCGGAGCCCTGTTGTGAGAGTAGCTAGGGACTTCCTTACCCTTGAGGTGCTAACAGGGGGGATATCCACAACCCCATCCAACACGTACCCAAATATGTGAGTATCACAACAAAGTCTCTTCCTTCTGCCATTCTCTGGCCACAGTGCCTAGTCTCCCACGCCACAGCTGACAAACTGCGTCAGGGTAATCGCCAGCAATCCAGCTAAGGTAACTTTCTGCCAGCTCTGCATTTTTTGCAGCAGTGCAGAGCAGATGCAATGGGGGTCAGGATCTGGCCCCCTACATGCATAGTTTTAAAGATTATCATTCAGCAGAAGCTTTTGTGAGGAAGAAAAAATACTCAGCCCAGAGCATGAGTTATATTTCTCTGACCCTGAACTCTTTACAACAAAATATTTTATTTGGCCAGTTACAGAAAACATGTGGCAAAGCCTTCATTTTTTTGAAAGGTTTGTGCTGCAGCACAGAAAGGAAAATAACGAAACTTTTATTCTGCCTCTGCTATGCACATCCCTGCACCCACACAAGCTGCTCCCACCTGAATTTTAAGTTCTGACTGTATTCAGTAACTCTATTGACTCTGTAGAAATACCAACAAGGTCCCAATCAAAGATTAACATAATGATCTTCAGGGTGGGGGCAAACAGGAAAGCGCCCGCATGGAAAGTTTATATGCCAAGCAAAATGGGAAGGTTCAAGATAATCAGTTATTAAAAAGCACATGAAAAGTAGCAAGTTCAGGATAGACTTGAACAGCAAAAAAACATTCACCTGAGTCCTACTGTATTCAGCAGCAGCAGGAAAATTTGTTCAATGCTCAACCATCTGAGAGCCCTTACCTGAGTACAAGGCCAAGGGACTAGCTTACAGAACCATTTTGAGGGGAAAAGCTTTGTTTTCAAAGTTCCAGTTCCAATTCTGACCTAACATCAGCCCTCAAATATGGCCTTTCCCCTGTTAAGAACAAGGACACAATTACTCATTTAGCTCCTAGAAGCCCTGCACGTGCTAATGAGCTCAAGCAGCATTTGCAGAGGAGTTGAAGGGTGAGTGGTATTACACCACACAGGAGGAGCACAGCAACAGAGTCGCTTGCAAACCTGTTTGCTGTTTTCCCTATCCTGTCGGCTGATATTGCTATATTCAACCCTCTCCTAAACCTTTCTTAAGGACATAGTACAAAACGAAGGGTTCTCTTCTGAGCATAGCTGGAAGAGTTTTAAGCCCCCACCCAGCAAGCGGAGTGCAAGGCTACTGCAGCAACATCAGGGGAGGCTCAGACTCCAACCCTTCCCTGCCGGAAAGCTGATGCTGTGCCACTGCTGACAAAGGGTGCACACGCAATTTCACCCTACCGGCTCAGCTCCAGGGATGGTTATTTCCAGCTGAGGGACAGCATCGAGCAGCAGGAGGTAACCTTTCAAGCTTTTCCTTCTGTTCCTCTAGACAAAAATGACATAGTAGAAGTATTTCTAAACATTTCAAAGCAGGCAGGGGGTTATGATGTTTGGGACAGTGATAGCTTTTGCCCTACTTCCTTTGTCAGGAGTAAATCCCTTAGCTATTCCCTAAAGCCTTTCTTCAACTGAGCTACCAGAGGACCCGTAACTCACCTCCTCCTTTTACCCTATTGATTAATGAGCTGGCTCAAGCTCCCCTTGCCTGTAAGTAAGGGACAACCCCACTGTTTAAGACACCTTTGCTGTGTAGTCAGCAAAGCAGTTGCCTTTCCTAGTGGTTTTGCTAAGCAGACCATCAGTAATGCCCCCTAAGCTTGGTGCCTGTGACCCAGCTGCAGGCCCGCTGCTGCCCAGCAGCTGGCACTTGGCACAGCAGCTGTGCGTGACTCAAGGCTAGCAGGAGCCTTTGGAGATGCCTTCCCCTGATTTATATCTGCAAATGATTCTTTGTGTTTGGACCTATTGTTGGTGTGCCAGCTACACTGTAAAAATCTGGAATTAATAAACTCCACTTTCAGATCACGACAGCTCTTTCCAGGGTGCAGCTTTGTAGCACTGGCCATGCTTGCTCCTGCCCCGTCAGCTAGCATGGCTGCTGATACATTTCACATTGGAAGAACCCTGTGACTGTGTACATGAACAACCCCAGGAAAAGTACAGGTTCACAGTGTCTAGTAGCCTGCCTCCCTCTTGCCCCATCTCCTTCTCCCTTTTGGTGTGGAGTTGGGAGCCTCTGGTCCTGCAGTCCTACCCCTAACTGTGAGCAAAGCCTCCTGGCATCTGCAAGTTGGGCTCCCTCCAAGAAAAAAAGACAGACAAAAGATGGATCTGACCAGATGTCACAAATCCTTGAACCCAGCGGAATCTGAAAAATGTATACCTTAGCTCTAGTAACAGAACTGTTACTGTCCTGGGCAGTATCTTCCTGCAGTGAAGCAGGTCCCTTTGGGAGAGCTGTTCAGCCATGCTGGCTCTGGCCCCCCGTGAGGAAACCTGTCTTGAGGCATCTCATTTTGCACGTGTAATCTGTTTCAGATTGGCCTTTAACCTCTATGCCTCACGTCTGCAGCTGCAAGATGGAGCAATTCTTCTTTTCCTCACTTTTCCTGCAAGAAAGCAAAAGGAAAAGCAAGCTTTGCGCTCTGCACACATTTTGCAAAGCCGCAGAGGACAGAAAGGAAAGAGGTTTTAATGGAGCTGCATTGAGGATAACTTCTTCCCCCTACCAGGTACTTACTTGTCTCCTTTCTGATGCACTGCCATGCATTTGTGGCCCCACTGGTGACACTGTGCTGTCTTTTTTGCAGGGCTTGCTCCTATGGCCCTTGGAGTGGCTGGGACTTTCCTTGCAACATCATTGGGCTTGCGGTAGCCCAGTCTTGCTTTGCTCTGGAGTGAGGTGCATTGGAAACTGCTCAAAGAAGGGCTGTTATTTTGCAAAGCACTGAGTTCATTTATGGAGCTGTATAAGCAACAGAACCATCTCGGCCACCTGGGCTACACTCTGCTAAACAGCTGCTGCATCTCTCTCCGGAACTGGTGACATTTTATAGTGGGTAAAGTGACTCATGCGTTACACTGCAGCCTTTCTTCCATGCCAGATTTGTGGCTCGTTTGTGGATTATCAGCCAAAAAGGGTGGAAGCAACTTTCACTTCTCAGCATCCCTATGGGACAGGTATGCTTCAGAGCTGGCTCCATTTCAGCACAATGATTCATTTACTCTGAGCCATATTTTTGGCTTGTATAAGCTGGATGGACATCAATGGGGCTACACCAGTTTACATCAGCCCAAGAACGTGGCTCCGTATTTTTCATGGCATGGAGCTCAGTCCTAGAAGGTTTTGAGCAGGCTCTTGATGGTGCAGGCTGGATACTCCTGTGGGCATTGAGCCCTACCTGGGAGGAGCAGGATTTGCGGAGGCTGGTTTGCTTTGCGTTATTCTGGATAAGAAATGGGGCAGTATTAGTCACGGTGAATGACAACATGAGTACCAGAGGAAATGTCCAGCAAACAAAATAAAACACTTCAGAACTGAAACTGGGAGCTGGTGCTGGGGGAGTGCTGCAACATGCCCAAGACAGCCCCTGACGCAGGCAGTCAGGAGAGCAGGATCAGACTGTGATAGTCATCACCTCCATAGGACAGACATAGGTTGTGAATAGCTTTTCATACCAAAACCTGAAAGGATTAAAGCACTGCCATTCAGGCATCCAGAAGAAAATCACCAAACACAGTACAGCTGTGTGCAACTATAACTAATACTTCAATGACAGTTCTGCGTACAGCGCTGAGGAGTGGGTCCTGTGCGGCACTGGATGTTCAAGGTGAAGGGATGTGTGCAGACCCTGCCCTGTTCATGCCATACTAATTAAGGTTAATGAGGGCTTACAGCCATCTTCTTTCAGCAGCCCTTCCTGGAGATCTACTCCTGGGCAAATTCCTCTTCCAAAAACTCACTGACAAATGTCTCAGACCAAAGACACATGCATTAAGAAACTTAGAAACCGATGTGAGAATTAGGCAGAGCTACAGAGCGATGCTATATGTTAAATATTGTGGTTGTCTATAGGAACACTCACCCAGAGATAACAGTGCTCTTAGCAAAACAGGGCTGAGCATTAGTAACCCCATTTTAGACGAGCAGAACGCGACCCAAAGAGATTAAAGGCTGCCACTATTAAAATAAAAACAAAACCTCCAAATACCATAGGCACCTTATGCAAGATTTTGGCAGAATTTGGGCACCTTGGTTGAAAACTGCAATCTGGGAGCTCTGTACTCCTGTTCAGCTGCTGCCTAGCCCTGGAGATGCCTGAACTTGCCTGCTGCTTCCTGGTTCGGCTCAGCCTCCGTAGGCAGCTGTTAGCCTGCTCACAAGCACGTCCAGAGCTGCTCCAGTCCAAACGTCTCCACTCCAGCTCGCACCCGAGTGCCACCACGGTCTGGTGTCACTGCCCTGGGCTGGCATTGCCCTCCCTGTCCCTGACAGGGACCAGCCTAGGAGCTGCAGCAAGATGCTGGTGAAACACGGTGGTGAACGCTACCACCCCCCAAGAAATGCCTTTTTCTGCAGCAGCCCAAAGGGTCAAGCTCTCCGCGGAGCACTCCACCCCATATCCTACCCTATGCAGCTCCCATCCTGTCCACTGCCTGACCTATGGGGCACAAGGAGCTCCCCAGGATCCCCCACAAGCTCCCCACCCACCTGGCAGGGAGCAAGACACAGCCAGCCTCAGGGCAGGGCAAGAGGAGAGGCTCCACCAGGAGCCTGCACTGTGGTGAGGAAGGCACCCAGAGAGGGATCAGCCACCCCCAGGCAGTTCCCACGCAGCAAGCCACGCCTTGCCCTTTGCCCCAGGCACGTGGCTTGGCTTGTGCACCGCAGCGGCCGTTGGCGCCTGGCGGGGGATGCCAGGCGTTGTGCGCCTACCAGGCCTTTCTTGGATTGAGGCTGAAGCATTCTCCAGCAGACCACCCAGGACAGCAGAGCCTTCAGTTACCTTAAAGTCATCCCCAGCTGCGAGTACATTCAGCAAGAGCTCTGTTTCCCTCCTTCGCAGACGCTTTTCAGTGTTGCAGCATCCTGGATAATAGTAGCAAACAGCAGCCATTGTCAAGCCTCCGCCATCCCCTGCAAAGAAGCCAGGGCAACATATGCTAGGGTCCGCTGTGTCTTTTGCCACTTTTTCAGTATAATCAAGGACCGAGGCAGAGCTTTGTTTCAGAAACTGTATGCCCATTTGTCCTTCTGTTGTGTGAACAGCGTGGTTTCAGACAAGTAACAAAACATAGGAAGTGCCTGTGGTAAGTAAGTGCTGAAGCCCAGCTCCCCCCGCACTGTAATCCTCTGCAGTTTTCTCAAACACAACCAACAGTCTGGCCTACGGCTTATTTACCCACTTCCAAAATTCTTAGTCTGACAACTAATGCTGCATTAATCACTGTCAGACCATGATCTTTTGTTTCTACGCCTCTGCAGGCATCTGTCAGAATCACAAAAGATTAATTATCGTACCAGCCTAGATGTAGAAACTTAGACCCTCTCTTTGTCAGACGGTTTGTGGCCCCTTCAGCAACTGCTTTGCTTGTTCTTCCACTTTCATTCACCTCTCTTATATTTCTAGCTCTGGGGGTGAATATCTGCTTCCTCTTGCCCAAGCATAGGTCCTTTTTCAGCCTCCCATGCAGCACTGAAAGAGAGGACCACCAAAATCCTTCCCTGCAACATTGGCCCATTTCAGGAACCCTGGTTCCCTCTTCATTGACCATATTGAGAAGGTGCCTCCTCTACGCTTCATACACAGTTCTGTGTGGTTCAGTTCTCACATTCCAGCCACACAGCACTCTGGGGCATGCAGGCCTTAAAGTATGAAACATCCTGGACAAAAGTAAGCTGTCCTCCATCCAAAGCCTGTGGCATGATGAACACACCCAGAAGCAGTCTCTGTGAGGCTTTTAAGCTCCTTCACAGCACATGAAGCAGCTGCATCACTTCATTGAAAGAGCCCTGACAAGACAGAAATACACTTTTTCTTTGCATCCTGGAGCCTGGACTCAGCTGTCCACAGGGAACTGACAAGGCCAGAAGATGGAGGAATACTGAGGGTTCATCTGCACACGGTAGCTGTATGTGTTTATGCACACTGGTGCAGCATCAAATGCCTCTGGAACCAATGCAGTTTGTGCCACGGTAAGGCTGTTCCTCACAGCACAGGCACAACTGTTTCCAAAGGTCAAAGAAAATAAGCTGTATCTATCTAAAGCATCTAAAACGAGAATAAATAAAGAATAGATCATTTTTACTCAAATGCAAACTACTTCTATAAACAGGGGTGCTGGACCTGCATGCAATGCCCAGAGCCTTCTCTGCAGCAGCAGCCAGGAAAGTCTGTTCAACCCCCCTTTACTGCTGAGTACTGCCTGAGGAAATATCTTTTCTCCCTCCCATGAATGTGTCTGTGCGTGATTCAGCAGCCGTCTACAAAAAGCAATTGGGAAGATGAATGAGTTCACTAGGACAGAGGGAGGAAACAGAAGAGAGCATCTCTCTGTGTCCACAGGGGTCATTTCAGTAGATGCTTGGATCACACAGTCTTCTCTCCATTTCTTAAACACATCCCAGGTGCCAGAGTTGCTTTGGTTCTTGTTTCCCTCACTATATTAAAAGCCTGAGATGCAGGAATAGACAAAAACAAGGAGTAAATAAAGTCAAGTATTTGTATATGGCACAGTAGCTTCATTCTAAAAGTCTTTAAGAGTGTAGGCTCATTTACAGAAGGAAAAAGCCTGTCACAGCCAACGCAACATAATCATACTGCCATTGATATAACTTACATTGAAAGTGTAAACCAATATAACAGTACATTTTCCTATTAGGAGATTTAGCTTATACCTCCTTCCCAGAAAAAAAATCTAAAGCAGGAAGAGTTCTTGCTCCCAAAACTGGAATTCTCTGAGTGTTACGCTGAACACTTAAATCTTCAATTTATACTAAGAAATTGCCTCCTGCCCAGCATTGCAATGGATCTGCCAGCCTTCAAACATTGCTCCATCTGGAGCTTCCCAGCCTGCTGTGTTGCTCACAAACCTCCGAGAAAGCGGCTGAGTCTTCTTAGAGCTTTGCTTCTCATCTATTTATGAGTTTTAATTGATGTGACTGGTTCCAGCTGCTGGCTGACACAGCAGAAAGGACAGAGCTAGAGCAACCCACCCTTCTCCCTCCCCACTGGCAAGTCTATTTGTGGCCCTGTGCAGTGCCTGAAAAAAAAAATGCTTTTCTTGGAGAGACACACTGGCAAGCGCTGGGCTGTCTACAGAGGGCACAGCAGCCTCAAAGAGAGTAATTTTAACTCAGATTTCAAAGTCCTCACCACGGGGTTTTAAGACGGCTGGAAATGTTCCTGGGAGTGGTGGTGAGGGGGGAAGAGAAGGGAGGTAAAAAATAAGATTTGTCGCCCCTCCTCATGCTTGGAAAGCAGTCCTTCAGGGTCTGCCTGCTCCCTTCCATCACATTTCTTCTTGTAGCTGGAAGATCCCAGCCTCAATACTGCAACACTGAGAATATTTTTAATGACTCATTAATGTTTGCATACACATGCCAGATGCTTGCTTTCTTAATAAACAAATAAACTGAAACCTCAAACACCCTCTGAGAGATGGAACATTTCTCCTACAGTGAAGGCCAGAGTACAGGACTGTGGAAGAAAGTACTCCCTCCTCCCTGAAACCCCACTTTATGAACATTTCTCTTCCCTTCCCCTGCCACACAGGTCCTCCAGACTTTGGGCAAGGGTGGATGTACTAAGAGACATCACAGCTGCTTATTTCCTCCCGTAGCACCTAAGAGGGGAAGTTGAAGCTTATGAATGTAGCTGATGGGACCCTGCATTAATACAGCTTTTGATGGGCGTTCATCAGAGCATCTGTCCATGCAGGAACTCCTAGCTGAAAGAGGCAGTACCTGAGATCACCACAGAGGGTTTTTTTCAATGCTTTATGGGACTTCTGTTAATTTTATTGCAAACCTTTTTTCTTCCAATATTTCACTAAATTCACTGGAAAATTAAGCACTGTGATTTCCCTGTCCTAGCAGTCGTCAACATTGTTACGCAGTTCGCATGTTCTTTACATCATGAAAACTGCAGTGTTACACAAGTATACCTGAGATCAATTGTAGGTGTGCCCAAATGGGCCATAAGAGAGTTGGGAGTCAAAAAGTTCAGATCCAAAATTGCAGGGAAGATGATACCAGTGAGAAGCGGTCTCTCTGTGTTTGCTCCACAAGCTTTTCTTCCATGCGTCAGCTCTCATGAGTGAAGGAAAAGCCCACTGCTCCATGTACACACAGCATCTTTCTTGTGGGAAACTGTTCATACATGCTGAACTAATTTCACATTGGCAATCACCATAAAATTTTAAATAAAAAAAGTGAAGTGTATATTCCTTTTAAATCTTATGCAAAGGCATTGGCTACTGAAAGCAAGAGGGATTTCGGGCAAATGTTCCACGAGATGTGACTAGAATATGTTTCTTCTGAAGTCCTCTAATCAGAAGTAGTAATGTATTCCTTCTTTTCCCCTAAGACTTGTAAATCACATTTTAGCGCCTGCCACAGGACTGTCAGGATCAGCATTTCAAGAAGCAATTCAGCCTTTATCAACATGCAACAGCATTGTAATTCAGGAATAATTAACGTAATATTAACATAGAGTCATCAAGAAAGGTAAGACTGTAAGTGTTCAACATCAGATTCATTTAGTATTTACTGCAATGATGCAATCAGCATGAAGTCATTTAACATCAATGTCAGCTTCAGTGGGATGTCTCAGGGCAGTCAAGGCAGTTTGGAGATGTGCACCACCCTCAAGCTCTCCACAGCTCTTTACCACATTCCTTGGAGGGTCATCTTGGAAAGTCACTTCATGCATCTGCGTCAAAACAAAAAACAAATAAATATTTCTGTAACATCCACAAACACTTTACTATTATATATCACCACTCATGAGCTACACCACACAGATATACATACAGTACATATAAAATGACAGATGAGAGTCTATAGGAATGACAGATAAGAGTCTAGAGAGCCATATTTTTGTATTTATATACACACACATACATGAAAGAATATATAAAATCAAATTCTTACATCCATTCAGTAGAACAGGGCAATACATTGTGGCTTTTGCAGAAACTGTTTCTTGACTTTCAGTAGGCACATCAGACAGTGTAATGTGTACTGTGCTTAGCTACAGCAATATATATAAATATAAATACATAAATTAATATAAATTCAGTCCAAGATTTTGCCTTATAACAGAGGAAGCCAGCTAAGCTACTTTTCTTAACATCTGGAAAGGACTTACTGTCTTTCAGGACAACCAGGTATCCGTTTCAGTAATTCTGGGGCCTGATTCCTGCATTTCTGTTCCCTGTCTCCAGGGCTACCGCAGTACAGCCAAAAGGAAAAGGAGCCTGGCTGAGGGGTTTGGCTGAGCAGGATTGCAGTAAATGTCTGGTGGGATTTTCAAACACGCCAAGGCTGACATTAGCAGGTGTGAGGTGCCCAGGCATGCTAGAAAATCCCTGTAGCTACTTAAGTCTCACTTGTAACAGCATGGCGCATATGACAGAGTGCCTGAAGCCAGGATCCCACTGAATTTCAGTGGAACTGGGACACCTGGATCCAGTGAGTTTCAGCAAAACCCTGGACCAGCGAGCACTCACAGTGCTGCAGGAACAGAACATGTGCCCTGGGTTGTATCCTTGCCACAGCCTGGTTGCTCCCGTTGAGCTCACTTTCTCTCTAGTTGCCACAACTGCTCCAATACTGGGGTACAAAGAACAGGGAACAACGAACACGCACATAGAAGCAACAAACCTTTGCTCTGCAAGATAAGCCCCAAGGGCCATATTCTGCACCATCAATCACAGAGCTGATGTAAGCAGTGTGCAAGGAACAGGTGAAGGTTCAAGACTGACTCAGGAGAGAAGACACCTCTAACACCACCCTAACAGCCCAAAGCAGCGGTGAGGGCATCTACTATAATCCCCTCGTTACATATGGGGCTTTAACTGTGTGAAACATGTCTTAAATGAACACCACATCTGTCTTTAAAACAAAGAAAAGCTTTTCCTACAAGTAAAATAATGTTAACAATCTGCTGCTTAGAATTACGTGTAGATACGCAGTTCCAACACACTGCCTCTTTCTGGGGCACCTGCAAAATAGTTTCATTGCAACGGAGACACTTCTGCATGAGAAGGTCTCCTCACTGCAGGGATGGGAGCAGCCAAGCCAGCCTGCTGCAGCTGAAGATGGCACACTCCCTCTGAATCCAAGCCTCACCACTTCTTAGTGAGTGCCATGCTTGTTTGACTGTGTACAGACCAAGTGCTATAGAAAAATGTAAATATTTTTATGGCCTGGCTTGCCTAGAAGCCTAGGAGGATGGCTGGCTAAGTGGAAAGGAATGCTGTGTACACACAGCAGAACAAACTTAACAAAAGACAGAACAGAGACATATTCTTTAACCCAGAGATGGAGTGCTTTGCATTGTTAAACAGCGGTTGTTTAGTACACCACAAAGACAGCATTAAAGCCTAGATAACACGATTAATAATGAACTCTCCAACACAAAGTACTGTCACCATCAGCGTGACCTCACCCTCCTCGAGCACAGAATACAGGCTAGCTTTAGAGAGCTGTTCACTCACCTTGGCTTGCTTTTGAGAAACCAGCCAAGTGCCCAGTTCACTCCATACTGGTTGAGGGTTACAGTGGAGACAGAGCCAGGCTCCTCTCAGAGGTGTGCAGGGGAAGGACAAGGGGCAAACGTGCACAAGATGGAAGATGGCAAAATCCACTTAGGAAAAGGGTTTTCACTGTGAGGGTGGTCAAACATGGGAGTGGGGTGCAGAGAAGTGGTGAGACCCCTGTTCTTGGAAATAGTCAAACATCAACTAAACACAACCCTGAGCAATTTGGTCCAGTTGGACCTGTGTTGAGCAGGGGTTGGAGTACGGACATGCACAGACTGCTACCAGCCTCTGTTATCCTGTCATTCTTTGGTTAACCCAAAAGCGCTCTTTTGAACAAGATACTTGTCTCTATTTCTTTTCTTGCCTTTCTGTATCAGTATATCCACGTTGGCCAGCTGTTGCAGATACCAGATGCACTGTACTGGCTGACTGAGCCTCCAGCCGAGTGACACCTAGGAAATACAAGACTGGACCTAGAAACTGGCTTGAACTGGTGTACAAGTTACTTTAAAGATCAGCTTCATCTTGACAAAGCTACAAGTTCATAAAATAGACTGAAAACTGGTGCTCACAAAGCAAAGACTAGGAGACAGTGACAGTTCAGATCCCTGGCACAGAAGGTGCAGAGGGTGGGCTACAGAAAAGGAGGCTCCTCTGAAGTCACCATTAGGGTAACTTTTTCCAGCACTGAGCCAAGGGAGTCACACTGACTCTGATTGATCACTTCTGCTTGCCCTACAGACTCTTTCCAGCCAAGACCCTCTTCCTGCAAGCACTCTAGCCTCTAATAGCTGAGTCCTGAAGGGGACATGCGAGGAAATGTGGTGGATTTAGCTTCAAGAAGTCAGTTTTCTGACTACCCTCCCAGCTCAAGGCAGCTGCACACATTGGAGAGCAGGAGTTTGATGTCATGGTGTAAAACAGCTCAGCAGCGCTGTCTAGAAATCACCCATTACAGCCCTGTGTGCCCAGCCTGGTTGTGCAGGGTGCCCCTGCTGGTCTCTGCTCACCTGGGGAACATGAGGGCTTCAATACCATTCTAACAACCAAAAAAATACCCTTCATAAAACAAAGTCAACAAAAATCCTGAGCTCAGGTCCCAAGCCGTCACCACTGAGAGTCTCCAGTAACTGCAGGTTACACCTCTCAAAGTCACCCCCCCAGCACAAATCTTAAGACCTTACGTGTTGAGAAGCACAGCTTCCAGCTGTTAGCTACCAGGACAGCAGAATAATCATTGCTTGCCAACACGCTTCAGCAGCAAGATCACAGGCAGCCAGCACTACCATCAGATGACAAAAAAAATCAAAGGCACCCTAGATCTTCCTCACCCTGCTCTGTCTTTCAACATGATGTTCAAATCATCTCTGAAAGTCGTAACTTACATTTATGTTATAACTCCTTGTCTTTTCAGATGTTACCGCCCCAGCTAGGCACAGCCTCTGGCATGGGGATCACCCATTCAACTCCCATGGCTACATCTGAGAGCACAGTAACCTGGAACGCAGCTTTAGTGAGGCCAAGAAAGCTGCATGAGGTATAAAAGCTTTTGGAAGAGAGCCTAGGTGCAACACTGAAAAAGAAGTAAGAGAGGTAAGCCCTGCACAAAGCTTGGCAGCATCCTAACGCGCTTAATTTCTTTAGATTCATTTATTTAATTGTATCTTTTTATATCATCACTGCTTATGAAGTTCAAGTTCAACCTGGGGGAAAAAAGAAATACTCATGTGGATGGATAAAATACCATCTGAAATATTAAAGCCATTTTTACAGCTAAACATTAAAACTATTTCAAGTTATTTCTTCAAATATAGATACTATAATTATATTAAATGTAAGATTATTTCTCTCCATTTAACAAGTCCCTGGCCTTGTCTGCATGCTCAAAAAAAAGAAAAAAAGCAAGTAGACAAGGTTTAGCTGGGCCAGTATGAAAGCACAAGTGTCTTGAGGCCTATGCCAGCTTAATTTAAATTGCAGGGTGCAAGATCTCCGATCGCAGAGGCACAGCAGCCCAGCTGCTTGTGTCAACGACTGCAGCTGCTGGGAAACCCATCCCCAGACTTTATGTCCAAAACTGTCTGCTGGACCAAGTTCTCAGGACATTTTTCCCTTGACTCTGGGGCTCATGCTTGTTTGTTGCTCCCTGACAAACAGCCCCATCCTTCAAACCTGGAAGACAGCTCATATTATCCCTCGAGGTGCCCTGCTGCCTTTTACCCTTGTTCCTCCAGCAGCTCCTGCTCCCTGCCACCTGGACCCTTCTCTGCCCCAGGGTCCCCCTGGGGAAGCTGACTCTTTCCCCTTTGTTACCATTAGCAGCGTCTTTTCCCACTGACTAGGGACTTGGATTTGTCTGGCTCCTAGGTGCTTTTGGGGCATCTTTACATGGGTCTGAATTAAGAGGGGGTTCTTAGAGCTGAATGCAGCTGCAGCAACCAGCCAGCAACCTGCAAAGGGGCCTACAGTCATGTAGTTGCAAGACTGGGGACTGTTTCCCTTGGGCTTTTACATGACCTCAGTCCCCTTCTGCTGTTTCTGGCTGGGCAATGTTTCTGGGCAATGCACCCCATGTGCATGTTTCCCATTTAGTTCACAGTCTCGTAAAACATTTTTAATATGTTATTTACAAGGGTTCTGGCTTGGACTGAAACTGCTCTGCTCAGAAGCTGAGCAAGGGTGGACTGGCTGAAGGTGTTTACGGAGGGCAAGGTGGGAGCTGACAGGCAGGGTGAACACTATTGGGTCACTGGCATCCACCACTGCAGCTTATGAGAAGTGATAAGGAAATGGCACCACTCCTCCCTCAGCTGGCATTAGCCCCAGAAAAGGATCCCCATCGCCAGAAGTAACATCTTTTAGGGATAAGCAGTGTTTAGACTTGGTCAAAAGGAAAGCAACCAAAAGCTGCTGTAGTGTTTGAGTCAAATCTGTTTGCGACCTTTACTTCCCCCAGAAAATTGCAAAAAAGACTAAAAACATCGCAATGGAGAAAACAATGACATTTTAGTTAAATAGTTGGTAAAAAATCCCACCTGATGATTTTATAATAGAGATGATTTTCAAAGAGAATTCTCATGAAAAGCATTAGGCAGCCCAGTTTACTATCATTCGAGGTTCCCTAAGTGATCTTTCCAAATGCGCAAGTAACTGCATCCTATCCAACTTCCAATTCCTTACTCAACTTCACTGAAGTTTCAGTTTGAAAAGGTAATATAAACTTCCTGTCCTAAAAAACTGCTACCACGTGCAATCAAAGCAGTAGGGAATTGAGGCAGTGCTGTAATATGCATCTGATCAGCAGATGCAGCTTTCAAATCTCCCTCACGGTGATATGAATTATGAAATGGAAGGCCACTATGACTTAATTTTATATACATACATTACAAGATGATGTAAATCTCCACATCAAGTGCTGACAAAACACACTTAATCACATCTTTGAGGATTCTTTACAGAGTTGTTGCTACAGCATAAAGTGCAGAGGAATGTTTCAGAGCCCTCTCGAAAGCTTAGCTAAGATGATTTCTTCACAGGGTGAAGCACACAAGACAAGTGCAGAAATCCAAAAGGCTCCCAGACACCGCTTCATTGGGAGAGTGGGTGTGTCTTCAAATAATCATAAATGTATAGATATTTTTCCTTCAGAAACACCTTCTCCCTGCTAGCAGCAGGTCAAGGATCTTGAGTTTGATCTCTGTTTTGAACCGCTTTATACCACAACTCCATCAGTTGCTAAAGCAAGTCAGAACTAAGTGATGCTTAAACAGCATTTAGGCTGGACTCACCCCCAGGAGATACGCATGATCATGGCCATAGGATCATGGCTCCCACCTGCTTCTCTGCTCCCAGTCACACTAGGATGAGAGCGATGACTTGTGTTGGCTTTACCAACACTAATGGAGGGAGGGGGTTGCTCTGCCCAAGCAGCAGCAGTGCCAGGGCCAAATCCTGTCCTGCTCACAGGAGTAGGGGAAGCCTCCAAGCAGGAGACAAGCTGCTGAGCCTGCTCACTCTCTGCATCAAGTCTCAAACCACTTCTTGAGCCATTTCTTTAATTAGGACAGTATAGTGACTATAACCCCTCAGTGCATGAAGTCTACACCTCTCTCTGCCATCTAGAAACATTGCATTTCTCATCTGCACCTATCTGCAGTGACTAAGCTGATGGAAGACTTTCCAAGATGCTTAGGAAAGAAAAGAAGGTCATCCAGCTGTTACCCGAATCCTTTGAGCTCCAAGGATCGAAAGGATTTGGGGTAGAAGCTGTGGGACTGCACAATTCCAAGCTTGAAGTTGCACTGCAAATGTTCTTTGGCACACAAAGATGTACAGAGAGACGCCAGAAATAGCTTGAAGGTCTTACTTCGGGGTTTTATGGTTTGGGGTTTTATGGTTTGGGGTTTTGTTTTTTTTTTTTTTTTTGCACAAAGGTTTTCCTTTAGTTCAGCCATTTCATCTGTCTTCCTTGTCAATTTGCTGAAGTAGCTTTTTTTATTTTAATTTCCCAATACCAGTTCCTGGGAACCACAAAGGGTGAGGCAGCCCAGAGCTTTCAAAATAATGACATTTCTCTTGACATATTGATTACCGATACTGCCACTGCACTCCACATGCAAAAACAGGTTTCTGAGAATACCAGGACTCTTAAATAAACACTATAGCTCAGTAGACTTATATTTTCTAGCTACACTTGAAAAAATTCATGCAAAACTTCTTCCTTATTCCCCTCCTGCTTTTCTCTTCTCCAGATCCAAATGTCAGCATTAGAATTTAAAACCTCCACAAAACATGTTTCCATGTGTTTTGCTGCTTCCTTAAATGAGCTTTTCAACCATACGCTGGCAGTAGCCTAAATATTCAGTGATGGCTTTACAAAGGGGGATAGGGAAAAAGTGCTTTTTCTCTCAGCTTTATATAAATATTTTTGCTTAAAACCAGCCAATAGCATGAACAAGAAATGATGGCACATAAAATGATTGATATAAGATACACTTATTTACATTAACTGTAGGAGCAGAGAGAGGAAATGGGAGAGCATGTGTGTGTGTATGTGCACAGGCAATAATACAGTAAAAAATTTCATTGCAGAAGTGGAGTCTAGTAACCTAGCACACAAAGGCGTCTGAAGTGAGATTGCTTGTGCAAACATTATTTGTCCTCCCTGCACATTTACCTTATGCTAGAGCCTCGCATTTCATAACCACGTGCCATTTTTTCCATCCCAGATAATTCAATGCTTAGCAGAGGTGGCACTAACTGAATAAAAAGTTATTCAACATCTGATCTTCATCGCTCAGTTTGCTGGCTTGTGCCTTAAGGTACTGTGCATGGTTCCAGCACTTCTCTGGACACAGAACTATTCATTTTCCACATAGCCCTTAGTGAGATGCCTATCCTACAGATCCTGACTGCTTGCAAGCTTTTGTAACCGTGCAACTCCTTGGTGAAACAAAGGAACAGTACTACTTCTTCTTTAGGAGATGTGGAAGTGGCTACAGAGACAGTCAGAAGTGCCACTTCTATTTCAGTGGGATTTTTAGAGGCTGACTCTTCAGAGGCAACTGCATCCAGTAACACTTCCTAGTACCTCCACCCTGCCTTGCCAGATAGGGAAGGAAGAAGGATGCCTTTGCCTGGTGATGAGATGGCCGTTTCCTCTCAGGAACTGACACTATTTGATGCCCATGCATGGTCACCTCAGCCTGGGCTGTGGCCAGCTCTCTATCTCCCCAGCATCTTCCTGCCCCTGTTACCACAGCACGCGGAGGAGTTGGCAGGGAACAGACTGCACTAGTGCTCCAGGCTCTGCCCTAGCTGCCTGTGTATTAGTGGAAGAATTTCAAAACACTAATCCCAATCCACAAAGCCACCAATGGACTGGGGTCAATTAGCTCTGCAGACTGCTTGCCCTGGACATGCCACTGTGACACTCTTGGAAAATGTTTGCCAGCCCCCACCACAGATTTCTTGGGAGCAAGAGAATAAGCACCTTTGCCTTCGGACTTGACTTCAGCTGAATCAGATTGCCTTCAGAGAGCCCTGGAAGAGCTGGCTCATCTCAAAACGCTACTGAAATCAGGAGTCCCATTTTTATTCCCACCCATCCCCCCCATCCCCACCCCGAATTTTGAGTCATGCCCAAACACGGCTCTACATTTTCCATTTGCCATAAAGTTGTATTTCTTACTAAGGCATTTTAGGTAGGAGTTAAGTAAGAATGGAGCAGGCTACGCGGTTCCTGAGTTACCAGGAAACAACAGTCCCTAGACATCAACATGATGGACATGTCGACACAGAGAAACGTATGGTACCAATTAAGACAGTATCAACAATTATGCAGAACACAGTTGAGTGGATTAATTAGTTGCCTGGAGTAAAGGCTGCCAGTATGAAGCTGGCTGTCAAGAGACACGCTTTCATCTTGCATGCTGCCTTGTGCCAAATACTATGAAGCCCATGTGCACTAAGGATGATCACTGGGTTTTCTTTTTCCACCAGCAATCTTGAAGCAGGGAAGGAGCAACCAATTAATGTCTCTATATGCTGCCTCCTTTCTTATCTGTTAAAAAAACCCCAAACCAAACCACCACTTGAAAAAAAATCTCTAAACGACCATTATTCCCAAAACATTAAAATAAGAACTACAAAGTAGTTAGGAAAGGATGGTTCTTTTCTTGCTCAAAAGGGTTTTATTTTGCTGAGGGGCTGATGTGATAACTCATTTGCCAAAAACACTTTTTCCGAGTTCTCTAAGCAGAGAGAAGAAAAATGGTTAAATCATGTGTATGACACTTTTCCAGTTTGCTATTTTTACACTGACCAGAAGGATACTTACACACTCTCCGTCTCTTGCTTCCCACCCGTTCTTTGCCAAGGAAGATGCAAGATTACCTCTAGAAAGTTGTGGCTAAGGTCTCCTGCCTTGCCAAGTACCTTCCAGAGGCTTACCAGAGGTAAAATACCTTAATTCTAGAGGGGCTGAAAGAACAAGCAGCTGATTTTCTCTAAAAATCTTACGTTTGCAAAATGTTACATAGGTCTAAGGCTGTCAGGGTGTTAAAACAGCAAAGAAAAAGCTAGGACTTGTAGATGATCACTTGCTGCATTAACAAGCACCAGAATTCAAATTCCTGCTACAGCTTTGTACCAGCTGTGCTTTGGCCCAAAATCCAATTTAAAAAAAATCTGCTTATGCTTGTTCCTACAATATGAAGAATATTGAACTACCCTTTACAAACTCTGCTGTTGCTTACAGAGCATATGGTCTCACATCAGGCTCTCATTTCTCCACATTTAGTCTTGTTAAACAACAGCATGCCTACCTGAGATATAAACTACCTTGAGGCTTGGAGTAATGCCATCATGAGTAAGGAAACTATTCATAACACTGCATTCCTTAATTTAATGCAGGCAAAAGTCCCCTGCCCACTTTTAACACAGCACACACTGATCACAGTCATTGATGGAGAAATCCAGTTTTAATGCAACATTCCCAGTAAACACGTGGTTCTCTGAGCAGCAGAGCCATGAAATCTGGTTTTCTGGAGGTTTATATTCTAATATGCCTTACCTCCCCCAGCCATTACATTTGTAAAATATTTGCAGTTTGGCAATATTCCCACCACAAAACCTTCTAGCTCCTTCCTATTATCTTTATTCCTACTAATACTCCTTGGGTTAAGAAGCTAGAAGCTGCAGGGTCCCAGAAACTACAAACTACCTCCTTCTCAGATAAAACATGGGGCTGCCCTTCCTTAGGGACCACCCTCCTATGAGCCTCTCCTACTCTGACACTGATTTTCATGAAGAAGTATTTTTCAGACCCTTCCCCTTGGCCAAATTTGATCAAAACCGGTCAACACTTACCAAAGCTTTTTAGGGTAAAGAATGGATGGACAGTATAAGAGATCAGACTAACACAATCCACATCTGCTACGTGTTACGTGCAATTCATACCTGCACTCTTATCTGCTACATGTAAGTGCAAACAGGCATCGAGCAAACTGTTCACCAGGTGCTGAGTGTGAAGTCTGAGGGTGTTTCTGTCTAATTAGCAATTATTTGCTGGTATTGCACAGATAACACACAGCACTTAACAGGATACTGAGCCTTCAGAGACACTTTGTGCTTCCCACCAGTGTCTCAACCACTGCACTAAGGAATGCCAAGGAATCTTCGAAGCGACTTCCAGCACTTCCATCGAACTCTAATGTATTTCTGGGCCCAAGTGCTTTGCCCCATTTTTCTAACTTGGGGCTCATTTTTCTGCATTTCAAGAGCCCTGTGCTGAGGGTAGTTTTCTTCCCTGTGCTCAGGGATTTGCATAGACCCAACATTCTCCAAAAACAAAGATAAAAATCTTAACAGGCACTTCCTAGAAAGTTATTTCTGCAGCCAGTAATTCTCTGCCCACTGCCAGGCATACCATCTTACTGCTAAATATCAGCCCAGATCTGTGCTGGATGAGTAACTCCACCCTCACATGGAGAGGAGAGAGGCAGTTCTCAAAGCACACAGGCACAGGCTCCTCCTCTGTGGGCTTCCCCCCGGAAAGGACCTACTCCGAGGACACAGCAGCTCCTCATGCCCATGGAGTTCCCCCAAAGCACACCGATGCCTCCTGCCCTCTAGCCCCTGGCCACTGCTCCCAAGCTGTGCTGCCCCAAGACTCCTTCTTATCTGCTATTTCCAGATGCCTCTGACACAGCCTAAGGGGCAGAGGGGACTAACAATAACACCAAGGAGAACCGAGGAAGGTCAAAACACGGCAGGAAAAATTGTATCCATTCAGATGTGCCCAAATACAATTTTTTTTCTTCAATTAACTTCTAAACATGTACAGCATTAATTTTGATGAGGAAAAAAATTTATTCCCTCTTCTTTTTCCTCATGCTGGCAACTGCAATAAAAACATTTTGTCCTAAACATCTTTTCACTATCACCTTTTTTCCTTTTCTACCATTTTCTTTCTCTTTTACTGTTTTTGAGCTTTCCCAGTGTGAAATGTTTTCAGAAATGGCAAGACAATAAAACATCCACAAAATACAAAAGATGAGAAAGGAAAAATAACTGCAAGACTTCATTTAGTCTTTTAGTCTTAGTAGCACCAGAAAAGGAGGAGAAAAATTAGCAAACTCAAATATCACCTCCCTTAAAAAAACCCTGAAGTTTTTCTTTAAAAAGTACTTCCAAATATGTGGAGATGGGTACCTTCTGAAAGATAAGTCAGGTTTTTAGGTGAAGCTTCATTTTTTTCCTGCAGGAAACATTTCACTGAAGAGAAAAAAACCCCAGCTCATTGTAACCAAAGTTTAGTCATCACCATCACGTGATCAGCGATGAAGAAGAACATGATGCCATCTAGACTGCTTCCCTACCAAATTAGGGTAGGGATAAGCTTCAGGAGACCTTGGGTGATGGAACAAGATACAGGGCAGTCTGCGGTGAAACAGCAAGGACGGTTATTCTCCAGCACTGCTGGAACAGGCACGAGCTTCCCATCCTCCCACAAGGAAGAGGAGGGTAGAGCTCATGTGGACCCTGTGCCATTCTGGGGAGTGGGAATAAGAGACAGCAAAACAATCCAGCTCCAGCCTGCTCTTCAACAAATGACTCAGCCATTCAAATACACTAAAATGTTACACGTTGTTTAGGTATTGAAGTACTGAAAATTAAATGTTTTCTTCATGAAGACTGGAGAACAGGAGCTCAAAAGCAATGGCAATACTCCTGTGAAGCTGCCTCAAAGGCATCTCCCAAGACATTTCACCCTGGAGATTGCCAGACAGGCCCCTGCTGGTAAACTCTCTTGATTGCCATGTTCAAGATGATGGGACAGATGGTTTGCATAGAAGGCTGGGATGGTCTCCTGGTTCAAACGCATTTCCTCTACTAGCAATGAGACTAAGGGGATGTTTCTCCTGACTGCAAAACTGCCTTTTCTCCACCCACACCTTTCTCTACCCTCCACACAGAGCTCACTAGAGGAAGCACAAAGTTACATTGCATCCGCAGCAACACACATCTAGAGGGAAACCACCTCTCCATACACAAGTCTTCCTGAGTGGCACACAGCAGGAAGCCCAGGCTGGGTCCTGAGACCAGTCCTCTCACATTCTCAGACCTTGCTTCCCAAGTCAAAATCTGCAAATACATGGCATGCTCTAGTGTCTTTGCTCTGCTCGGTAGAAACACAAGTATCCCAAGGCGCTGACATCACTCTAGACAGCATGGTACAAACAGCCAGGCCGAGGGATGCCCAAGGCGTGCTATTAATTAGGAAGAGTTTGCCAGCATATCTGTTTGATTGAACTTTCTGGTGGAAGCCACTCCAACTATCTCACTGTGGCCCCTACCAGCAGCACAATGCCTCCCAGAGCAGTCATTTACACAAAACCAGGCTTTTAAGCCACACTCCCGATAGGGACAACTATTCCAGGAAAGTTTCTGATCCTGGATTAGGTCCCTGCAGAACCTGAACGTGCTCCCATCAGCAGATGTGTCACACAGGTGGTAATTTCAGGGTGCAAGCTCAGAGGAGAAATCCTTATGGAGAAGCTGGCTCAGAGATGACACCAGGGAGGGCTTGGCAAGCCACAGCGCAAGAGGTACAGGGGCAGGCTGAAGGCTCCTTCGGAACCCACATGTACCACTAGCCATGCAGAACAGCTTAACTACCACCAAGCAGCATGGATGGGAGCAGCCCTGATAGAAACACCAGTCCTTGCCTTATGTCCTGCCTCTTCCCACCACCACTTCACTAGGGGAGGGGGTGAAGGCAGAGCACATTTCTAGATTTTGGGAGCCAGCACAGTCCAAAATGGCAATTGCTTTGATTTGCTCTTAAATGGCTTGCTGGTCCCTTTATTACTACATTTTCTACTCTATCTCCTGTGCTGCTCTAAGGCTGCCAATTTATGACAGAAGTACAGCACATCCCACAGGCTCATAGCCTCAGGTCCAGCTGTGTTTGCCTAAATGACAAGATCAATGTGGCAATCTGCTGCAAAACATATGAGATCCCCCCCTTCTCCCCCTCTTTGTCTCTCACTCTCCTTTAATATACATTTCACATTAAATCAGCATCCAAAGGGAGGAGGCTCCTCTAGTGCCTAGGAGAACATATTTTCTTCAAGCTTGCAATACTGGCTGGTGACGGGGGAAATACACTTACACTGTGTAATTGATTTAATATATCCTATGTTTCGGTGGGATAAACACCACCCCCTGGTCTATTTGCATTCCAGTGACTCCAGTCTAAGCTCCTTGTTAAAGCATGTTGGGAGTCCATCAAAGACACTGAGTAGTTTTGACGTGAAGATAAATGCTCTTATCTTCAGCTTCCAACGTTGCTTCTCTGAGTAAGCACTCTTGACAGTTTTCGCTGTTTAAGCTGCTCTTCAGCTGGGGACAGGAATAGGGGAAACAGTTTTAACCCACCCTATTTCAGCAGACTCGTCTGCTGGGAGAATAAGCCGGGCTTGTCACCAAACCAGATGACTTCCATCAGGACACATCACCACAATTCACAGGGAATAAATTAAGGCCCCATGAAGGCAACACACTTAAGCATCTGAATAAGCCTGCAGCTTAAGCTTATCTGGTGCTTTACGGGCTTAGCGTGTCCCAGATAGACATGCATCTCCAGAACTTCAAATACTATTGCAATACACCAGCAAAACTACACATCCAAATAGTACTGTGCTGCTGAGGAACTTCATTATTTGACAGCCAGGCAAATACTAAAACATAAATAAGTATCTTTCAGGAGGCCAGTGCAAGACTCAGGACAAAAACTTGGTCCTCCAGGTCCTCCACCTCTTGCTGTAGCAAGTTGTCACAAGCTGTGGCTCAGCCTCTCATCCCAAAACATGGGAGTGAAAATCCTGCTTTGTGCTTTCCATCTTTCCCCACCGTAAGGCCAACTACAGACCACAAACTGGACCATAAAGTGACAGTTCAGCTGGAGCCCAGGAAAAGCCCCACTGATTTGAATGGATCTAGGATTTCACACTCTGCTTCTCTATATGGGAATGAAATAAATATTCTGCTAGAAAAATGCCACACGTGCTTGCCTGCATTCAATGGGATCTTTAAAGTAAAGATACAGTAAAGTTGCAGTAATTTCCAGTGGTATGGCAGGCGGTGAGTTTTACGGCCAAAACAGTATTTCAAGTACCGTGAATCCAGTTCACATATCTTTAATACAACAGAACAGACTGACAGGAAAAAAGAAAAAATCTAGGAGAATAAATTGCCAGAAGAAATAATATAAAATGCCTTAAGTATATCAGGAGGGAGATACCTAGAGAAACAGTAGGTCTCTGACAGCCCCAGCAAGCAGAGGGAGCAATCAAACAGGAAGGTTGCAACCAAGCCAAACAAGGTCTTTGCAATCAGTATTCACTCTGGAGTATGACTAAGGTTAGACTAAGCCAGAATAAATAGCTATTCTGGAGGTCACTGTGTATGCTGAGACACTACCTGACCTACAGGAATAAAATAAATAAGAGGAGCACTGGAAAAACTCAACATACCCCATTGAAACGAACCAGCCGGACCGACAGCAGCTTTCTAAATGCATCATCCAACAAAGTAACTGAGCTTCTGACAAGAATATGGAATTCATTTTTACACAGCTATCACTGCACAGGGACCTAAATTATATCCGCCCTTTAGAAGAGAGCAAAGATAATTATGGGATGAGCCCAAAAATTATAAAATGCCCAACTTGAAGGGAAAACCCCTCAGGCCAAATGGAGCAGCAGATTTTTTAAGTCAGTGAAGTTACTCTGAATTTCTAGCAGAGGAATCTAGTTTTGATACTGGTCAGAGCATTCCGTAAGAACCTTTGAACTCTGGCAATGAAATATTTAGCTGCACAAATCAACAAGCCTATATCTACACCCAGTTCCTCGAGTGGTAAGAGTGAAGAGTCACAGTGTTGTCTAAAACAATACTTTTGAATAATTTCTGTTAAAAGTATCAGATAGGGTATAAACTTGGTTTTACTGGACTGAGTTGAAAAGCCACTTAGACTATGGATGTGCTTTCAGGATGATGTTTTCAACTTACTGTAAATGCAATCTCATCCCCTCTTCAACCCACAAAATAATAATCACAAAACAACCCGAATTTAATCCTGTGTGTGGAAGACAGTATGCTTCTGGTCCTGCACACTAACCATTAGATTACATTGCCTCAGCATGAGCGAACACCTTTTGGATCCATTGGTTATATTGACTTCTATTGTCCAAAATCACACAGAAGAGCTAGAAATAGTGACAGTCGGTGGTGACCAAAAGCATATTCAAGCTCCAGCTGTATAAATACAATCTCTTACTGATGAAGCTCAAGAGATATACACAAAAAACAAACTGCAAAGCATGCCGTAGAAAACAGCTGTAAGAAACCAGCCAAAAGTCTGGCTCCCACCAACTAAAATTCTCTCTCAGCAGGATAGGAATTTTACCTTAGAACGAACAGTTGCTCCTACTTTGGCTTCATGTCTGACAGCTATGTAATATGGCACATCCTGAAAGATACCTGGAAAAAGAGGCAAGATACAGATGTCATATACATCAGTCTTGAGTTTTAGAGACATCCTAATATGTTGGAAACTGTCAACTCTACATACTATTTGAGAAACTGTATTTCTATCAATTTAATAGCTACAGAGATGCGAATTCTTCATAATTCAGTCTGGTCCTATCTGCACAAAAAAAAAGCAGTAGAGTCTTACTGGATCCTCACTACAATCTACAGCAAGGACAACAAAGTACATCAGAATTAGAAGTTACAGTTACAGATACACCCACCTTCATGCTGGTATAACCTGGCATCATTCCTTTACGCTCCAGGAAGCTGTGCCAATCTGCATAGCCGGCTATCTGAAAAAACACTGTTTTTCTATGGCATTAACTATTTTGCTGTCCTCTGTTTTGAGAGATTGTCAAGGTCAAACTGTAAGATCAAATGGGATTTCAACCTGTGTATTTGCTTGGGTATAGCCGCTGAAAAAAGCGATGCTCCAGACAGCCGTGCATAGAAGTGTTTGGGGATCACAAGCAATGCAGACACGTGCCTTAGCAGAGGTTGGTAACCTGCCAAATTTACTAGCTTTCTCCCAAGACTGTAGGCATTTCACGCTGTCTATAGATACGGTGGAAACACTGAGCAGAACAGTTTTTCTGGTTTCAAGCTTAGAAAAACAAGTGTTGAGCAATTTCTGCATTAAACTGTTTAATAGTCAACTTTTATTTCCCCCTCTCCTATTATAAGTTCTATAATCAGAAAGAAAAAATTACCAACTTTCTCAATGGAACAAAATTTTAAGCAACCGCTTTGTCTCTTATGTTTTAAACCCCACATTGCTCAGACTTCATGTTTCAGGCCACTGACACCTAACCTTTACCAGAAGATTTCCCTGGGGCTACAAAGAATTATCCAGTGAGAAAAAAACTCCATCCAAAATGCAAAAATAAAACGACTTGGCTTCTCACCATGAGGTTGAAGAAGTCCCTCACCACTTTCAGAAATAACAGAGGAAGTATCATTTGAAAGTTGCTTCGCAATGTTGGTATGGACACACTGCTATGGGGTAGGTTTTTGCAAATCCACATTGGGACAAGAAATAGCCAAACTGAAGTGAGCAGGATTGCTTGAGTTACCCATGGGCATTTTTACTGGCATCTGGTCTAAATTATTTCTATGCATATGTGTCGGTGTGCTTTCTACTATCAGCATCCCTAAGTAGCACAGCTGAATCAGGTCTGTGTTTTTTGGGTGCATCTACAACATCCCCTGGCATGGCATAAATAGGGGAAGCCTGGGGGTTGATTTGACATGATCTGCTACAGTCCTAGGACTTTTTATCTACATAACATTCACCAGTGATGTGGCTTGTATCAGTTGTGGGTCACAGGCGTGTCTAAGCAGCACACTAACTGCTGGAGGACGTTGCGCTCACAACGCAAGCTGGTTACCATCAGGAGCGCTCCTGCACCACTTCAACTTTGGTCCACCAAGTATGAAACCACTCTGAGCACACTGATGGTGTGCATAAGGGATTACTGCAAAAGCACAAAGGCTGATGTCAGGTAAGGAACCCCTCCAGCATACATTAATGTAGAGGTATACCATGTGCAGCGCTGCCAGCTCAGCACTATGTACTTGTGCTGTCTCAGGTATCTTCCGCAAGCATTATCAAGCTGCATCTGCATAGCACATTAGTCCCTTTATTCCAGTGCTACTTGATCATAACCGATTGCCATAACTAAGATGAATAATACTGGGAGGACAAAGTGGAGCTGTGTTTGTGATCAATGAGTATTCTAAACATAGCAATGATTTTAAAGGCCTCAGTGCCTTGGTAAAACCCAAGAATAACTGCCATTTCAGAATGTGGAGACACTCTGAAAACCAGCTCTTTTAAAGCATCTCTAGTTGGGAGCCCCAAAGCAGCTGAATCACTAGCCATTTTCCATGTGCTGGGCCAACATTTGCCTATGCAACTGAGTATTGCAATTTCCAGAAAGTACTATGTGAAATTAATCAGTCCAAAAGCCTAAATATCAGCCAACACTTACGAGAGGAACAGCACTTAAATTTTATGAAAGTTCTGACTGAAAATTCAGGAGTAATTAGCAAAGGATTTTTAAATGACAATTTATCTTAAGTCTCCTGGACTAGAAAAGCACTTACACATAGGCAAAAAGGGGCGAGCAGCAAGGGGCAAAAACCAAGTAAACACATCTGTTGGATGAAAAATGCTACTTCCACTAAAGCCTACATCTTGTCATCCTGCTGATGTCAAAGGGAGATGAGTTGGGGCTCAAAGGGAGCAGGATGAAGCCTTTGCTGCTACCCAAACTCTTGCGGTGATTATAATTTCTGCAGCATTCCTACGCGAACAGTATTTCTCAGCCTAGACTCTGCAAAGCTCTTAAGCATGTGCTGAACTCAGTTAAATCAAGATTGGACAAGAAACAAGCCCTCAGTGCATCAGGAGTTACAAAGCTCACTGCAGAAGTGCCTAGTGAAGTTCAATGGTTTGTTTAATCTGAAAGGTTAAAGCCCTTCCTTACCCAAAAAAATTAAACTATATATTTAATCCTCTTCAGCAGAGTGTCTAGTGCTGTCAGGACCTTGGTCACACGTAGGACTGAAAACATCACTACACTACTTGTCTGTTGTTAGCAAAAATAAGTCAGCCCCAAGGAATTACAGCTTTTTACCCATTCCACTGGAAACTCTAGTTGATGAGCTTTCACTCCCAAATAATGTGACATTCTGAAGTTTAGTTTAACTCTGCATTCTCTCTCTTTTGAAAGGCATACAGCAAAAAGCTGCTCTAAAAAGCTGGCACAAGCTCATTCTCACAGGGCAAAGAAACATTAAGAACAGAATGGAAGTAACAGAAGGAAAAGTTATTCAGTTGGTTGACTCCACCTTTCACCATGATGAGATTTTGGGACATAATGTCTAGAATCAAGCACTGTCAGTCCCTGCTTGGAGGCTGCAATTCTCCTTCCTGGCAGTGCAGAACACACCCTCAGCACGAGGCAGCTCTGATCTACGGCTGCCAGATCCTAGGCCAAATCACGCATGGAAGCTGGGGCAATCTGTAAACTCTTTGTGCCACATCCGCTGCTAACAGACATTCCCACAAGCAAGGGTCAGCAGGATTCAGGAATAATCTCAATACATCACCTTCTGCCAGGACAGAATGCCAAGAGGGGACTGTCTAGCAAATTTTTTCAGTCGCTCTTAAACTAGGACTCCTTGAGGCAAGGCTGAATGTCAAGTCGGAGGTACTGGCAGCTTTAAGACTAATTTGCAAACTCAAGCAGCTAACCCAGATCTGATGTCAAAGGCCCTCCACATCTGGTAAGTGAGACTTCTGTAATACACAATCTTTACAAGGAGCACTTGAATTCACCTCCAGCGTTCTTTGGTCCTACAGCTTTGTAGAAAACTCATCTCCTTTATACTAGAACACACTCAGAAATCCACTTTCGGCACAGGAGCAAATACTGACTTACACTCCTTCTGTCTCAAGTAGCTGCTTGCCTTTTTAAAAACAAATTCACCTGCAGCGACTGTAAAGCAGTAACAAGCGTCCTAAGGAATGTTATGTTGTGTATGCACTAGGTACATGCTAGTATGTTTTAGGAAAGTGATACAGAGTTTGGAGATTAAAGGATAATAAAATAGAGAGAAATAACTCCTCATCTAATTCTTCAAAGGAAGAGACCACTCAGATAAAAATGTGGATAGACTCCAGCCTTATAGGAATTTCCTTCCATTCTGCATTTGGCATCCAGTTCTTCCCGATTTCTTTACTCAGGCATGTTTTCATTCCAGGAAAATACATTACAGTTAGAACACTGGCCACGATTTCATAATATGTATTTATGAAGTTAATCATACTTGTGTCTGAAGGCATCTGTTAATCTGGGCTGGTAAATTCCTAATTACCCTTGCAGGACAGCAATATCAGTCCTGAGTCCTAGTACAGTGGGTTGCCACATTTAATGTTCAAAGAAATAACGTGTTCTTTAGGTATGATCAATGAGGGCTGTCTAGTACCGCAGTGGGCAATTTGCAATGTACACCAAAGCGCTTCTAGTGTATTAATCTCCTAAATCTTTTCCCCTCTCTGCCCGTTAGGTTTCCTCTTAAGGAAATCGGGGGAGACCTACTGTGATAAACATCTAGCATAAACAGACACAGATCCATTCAGTTAGATTTGTTTTACTTAAAGAGCAGATGAGGGAACACACAGTGCAGAAACAAAAAGGTAGCTGCAGAAAGAGGCAGTTAAGTAGCTGCATGTCCATGGTGCGTAGGATGAGATGTAAATGACTAACTGAAGGAAGCATGACTTAGGCTACATATTAGGACATCATTTCATAATGATACAGCCAGCTGAGCACCAGGATAAGTTTGTCCAGGCAGGCTGAGTAGCCTCTGCCATTGGAAAGGTGTGGTTTGGACATGGTTGGCCTGGTGCAGGGAGAGGAGGATGAAGTTCTCTCTCCAGGGCTTTGCTAATTTACATGAAGGATTTTATGGAAGTCATAGATGTGCCAGGTTACATCAGACAAGATCTGGTGGATATTCGTGATTTTTTAAAAGCAGAAGCGACTAGCTAAATAGAAATCAACTGGTCAAGTACAAGTCAACTTTTTTGATTTCCACCTTCCATTTTAATTCCTTCTTACTGATCATGATGGCAAAGTACATAGTTTGTCACACTGTTAACACAAAGCCTACAGCACCTCAGCACAGGTCTTCCCTCTCTAACTAAACCACTGCAACTGGTGATGCTACAGAGGCAAAAAATCTGGCCCAAGTTGTATTAAATTCAAGTTAAAGAAGAAAGAAATGACAACACAGTAGCAGTTCACAGCAGACTCTAGCTTTTCTCACCAATACCTCTGGTTGTCCTTTAAACATGTATAAACTCACCTATTGATATAGATGCTACAGTTTAAAAATCAACACTTCACCTGCACAGTCCAACGCTCAATGCATTTCTAATTAGAGCAGCTGCAGCAGCATCTACTGTTTCAAAATACTGTTGTAATAAATCCTGCAGCTATAAATTCAATATTTCATAAAGGCATGGAAAACCTTGTGAGATTGAGTCTGAGGGAAAAATTTGCTCTTAATTGAGTCCTGTAATAAAGCATTTCAAGGAGAGAGAGGGCAAGCAAGCAAGCTGGATTTGATCCTTCAGTCTTGCCTCCTCCACCATGAATGGGAACACCACAGCATGCAGGGAAGGAATTCCTTGATTTTAAGCAACATCTTTATAGTAGAAATGCCTTTAGACTTTCTCCACTCTTAAGCACGACTTTATAGATTCTGGTTACATGAGAAACCCCATCTTCAAATGACAAACAGAAATTTTACATTTCAAAACCAGCAGACTGGAAAGTTCAAAATGATCATTCGTGCTATGACAGCAGCTCGTACCACAGCCAGGACCAAGGTACAACGTCACAAGTAGCCAACACGTCCCCACAAATAAGAACACCCTGCCTTAAATAATTGAAAATGTAATAAAGAAAGAATTAAGTGCCCTTTTGAATTTCAGAGAGTCACTACACTCTTTCTACTTGATGAGAATTTGAGCTAAGTTTGCTTTGTTTGGAATCAGAGCAAAGAGCCTAAAGCTAAGTAATTATGGAACATAAATAACTATGAAGCCAAATCCGCATCCCAACAGAGAAATCCCAACTGTAGATTGCAGCGGTGTTGCACTAACATCCCCAAAAGCATCACCCATGATGCTTGAAGCTAAAGGCCCTGAGCCAAAACTCTGCTTCTGTGTCTTAATCTTTGACTGGAAATCCCACATATCTCACTGCCTTTCTCACACGCCTTTCCACCCAACAAGGAGGAAGTGTTGGCCTGGACATGAAGAACAGGTAAAGGAAACCCACTGATGCTGACCTGACAACACAACACGTACCTTTACATTCAGCAAAGCTTTAAAGCAGAGGGAGAGTTTGCTCTTGTTTAGAAAACCAAATTTAGGCACTCAAATGCCTATCAGAGAATCCAAATATCTGGCCTCTATTTAGGGCACTGCTGCAGCTCCCACTGAAGTTGCACTGCAGTTTTGACACACTCATGCTTTTGAAATTACACATTTGTGTAACTGTCCAAATAGGAATTTAGAAACAAAAAATAAAAAACCTAACCTTGTGATCAGCTTCTTAACTAAACAACAGTCCTCTGTTATGGTTTAACCTGGGAGGCCACTAAATACCACACAGCTGCTCACATGCCCTGGGGAATGGGGAAGAGAATTAGAGGAGTAGGGGTATGGAGACTCATAGGTTGAGATGAAAACAATTTAATAATTGAAATAAAATAATAAATAATTAAGTAATTTTAATAGCAATAATATATCAATGAGTGATGCACAATGCAATTACTCACCACCCACCAAACAAGGCTCAGCTCATTCCCAACTAGTGATTCCAGAGAGAAGAGAGGGGCAGGGAAGAAGAGAGAGAGAGATCCTGAAAAACACAACGCCAACACAGAGCACACTTTCCATCCCAACTCTCATCTACATGTTGAGCACAACATTTTACGATATGGAATACTCCATTGGCCAATTTGGATCTGTTGATCTAGTTATACTCCCTCCCAGCTTCTTTTGCACTTGCACACTAGCAAAACACAGGGTCCTTGATCTCTTAGTAACAACTAAAAACATCATTGTGTTATCAACATTCTTCTCATACTGAATCCCGTACCAAAGCCAAAAGATAGTGCTATTCCAGCTACTAGGAAGTAAATTAGCTTTATCTCAGCTGAAACCAGGACACATCTCTGCCTTGTGCCTTTTTTTTTTCCCTCTAAATGATCAAATTACTGATGTTATCCTTTATCACTCCAGGGTTTGGTCTTGAACTAATTGCAAAAGATGTGCGAAACATCTATTACAGGTAACTGTCAGCAACATGTAATAGTAAAATAAGTCCTGCCTTTGCATGGGTTTATGATCATGCTGATGCCATCTCAGAATCCATCTGTTTACAGTAACCTCCTTGTGTATTGCAAAAAACAGTGAGTATTTTTGCAACACAAATGGTAAAACTTGTCCAATAGGTAGCAAGTGGCTCTAAATGTGAAGTACAGCAAGAAAAAAAAAATCAATCCACAGGAGCAAGTAATAGTCCCTTTTTTGGGTTTGGGGTTTTTTTTTTTTTTCTACTGGCTTTATGCTTAAGACTAAAATAGCCAAGATATATTTAATGCATGGAATGGCTGCAGCAATATGCAATACCTGAAACTGGGGGTCTGGGATAAGTCACATCAGCAACAATAATTGTTTACCAGACACAAATATCCTGTAGGTGTTAAATGAACACCAGGGACTAGTGTATAAGTGACACAGAGAAAAGATTGTCCAAGGGTACTGCAAGGCAGGAGCACAGCTGTGAAATTGCTCTGGCAGACATTGTCACAGCTAATAACACGATCCTTTCAAACACACACATTAGAGTCTTCATGGCATTTGTAATTTGTTAAAACTCCCAATCTGTCACTTCATTCTGAGGACATGAGTAGAAAGCAAGCCTATACTCCGCTTGCCTGCACATACCTTGGCTCAGCAGCACTTTCAACATATTTTACAGTGCTTCTGCTAAAACACTGGGCCAGGTATTAATGGGCAAGCAAAGAGGGGAGTGCTTTCTGCAGCTTACACACTGGCTACATAAGGGACAGCAGCACAGCCATGCCAGGGAGAATAGCATTTGTGAGATTCCACACCAGAACATTCAGAAATGCAGCAACTGCAATTCAGGTACACAGATAAACCACTGGCACCATTTAAATGCACTCTGTGTTTCTGAAATGCCAACTGTAAAAAAACTGCTGATATTTAATTTTGTTAGATATACTGCATCTGGTGTTTATGGCTTAGTGCTGTTGCCAGAGAGCCCCAGGAGCTTTGGTCTGGGAGCCAAGCCAGTGTCTACCAACCTAGTTGGACTACTGTGGATACATTAAGATCCAATATTCCTCTGATTTAAAGCTTTCATGCAGATTTTCAGAGACTTTTGTTTTATTTATAGCAAGCATGTGTGGAGAGAAATAAAACAGTCATTTAATATGCTGTGCAATTATGGGCCTATTTCTTCCAGTTTCATGTTTCAGTAGCTTATTTTGAAGTGCACAGAATTGGAAATGTGGTTATTTCTGCCTTCGCCATTCACATGTGGATAGACACAAAGAAATTCAGTAATGAAATGCCTTTGCATCAAAAAAGGAAAAAACAAATACAGTTTCATCAGAAAAGCTGGACGGTTACATTAGGTCATCATAACTGTTACAGTCACGTAACAGTTAAATGTTTTTCTTTCTCCCGCTCCTTATGGCACAGATTTATATCCTTCTGTTACAGACAGCTCTGGCTTGTCAGTTAAGAAGCCCTGGTGTTCTGATCCTTGAATTTTTAAGATTCTCTTCTGCTTGAAACTGGAGTAGGTGCTCTCCAACCTTTTCTACAGAAAATCAGAATTATGTTCATTAAATCGACAAAAAACGTATGCCTCAGTCTAAAGAAAATTCAATAGAATTAGTAAAAGCAAAGAGTATATATTCAATCTTCAGGGAATATTTTAAGAATCTGCATAGACAAAGACATTAAAAGTGTGCACAATTTTATTTCATGGGGACGTGTAGGATGCTTGACCATCTGCTGAAAGTGTAAAGCTGCCAAATATCACAGATTCACACCTCGAGTCTGGAAATTAAGCTCACACGGCAAATCCATTCATTTTTTGCAGTGTCTGCATTCCACCAACCTTTCCTTTACCTACTACTCACTTTCACACTTCACTGACTGCTAAGCTGGATTGCTTCACAGTGTTTGAAAGAGCAGACCCCAATTTTGTGAAGTCCCACTGACTGCCACACAGCTGCTGGCAGGATACCCCACTGTATCTTTGACAGGTTTTCAGAATTGGGGAACATAAGAAAAAAATCCAGAGTGTTTGGGAGATCAGAGTGTTTGGGAAACAACAAGCATCAGGAAAAGGAGTAACATTGTGCAGTTCAGGGAAAATTCTTGCCTCCATTCTGAAGAAGTAATCAAAAGGAAAATCCTTAAAGGCTGAACTTTAACAGGCCACCAGCTTATACTATGAAAAAAAACCCCTGATACTTTCATGAATACCTGACTTAAAACCCTGCCATACTTTTAATTCATATAAACTTTTTGTCTAATTAGCTGAGAGTATGGGACTAGCGTTCCCCTCATTTAACGGGTGTTAGCCAGATCAAGACCAAGGCAACAACAGTAAAACAAGGTTTCGGGCAATCTCATTGAAAATCCTGCACAGATTCATCATCTTGTCACTGTCTATGGCAGAGAACTTTATGGTGAGATGTGCTAGATAGCACAAAAGTCATCATTACATAGTTGTTGACCTGACAGGAAATACATTTCTAGCACCTACTAGCAATTGGCCCTATAACAATAGGCCACGCTTTTTAAAGTTCGGAAACCCATCTAACATTAATGCTGTTTTTTGTAATGTTTCCTCAAATGTAGGAGTGATCTTTAAACGCTTCCATTATGTATTAGGTTGTTAGCCAATTAGCAGGCATCCACTCACAGATTTTCATCATTGAAACTGCAGTATACCTCTACTGTCTTCACAGCTTTGAGGTCCACATCTGGCTAGGACACAACACTGTGTGTATGACTGCAGCTTATGTTGCTTTACACGACCCCAAATAGGCTAGCTAGCACAGACATCACAGTCACTATGCTGATTACGAGGGAAGCCTCACAGATTAAGACAAGAGTCAGGTCAAAAAAAGCTGGAAAAAACCACTGAAAATTGAGTTTACTAAACTATCTGCTTTTAGAGCTGTCTTGTAAGCAACACTGAGCTACCTAGTTCAAAGGTAGACTAGGTAGCTTTGCTGAGCTGCACTGTCACTGCTGTACATCATTATGACAAAGCTACATCACCTCTTTTCTTTTACCTTATGTTTTGGTACTTAGCAAGTACTACTTTTCACTGGACAACTTACCTGTCTGTTTATGTCCAGGACGTGCTGAATTACATGCCTTTTTCTGTAGGTTTCAACAAAAACTGCGAACTGCATTTCACAAGACTCAACTTTTCTTGTTCTATCTTACCTGTTAAATAAGGATAACCCTCACTTGAGTTTAAAACTTTATTTTCTAGGAGCACTTACACACCAAAGCCCACTGCCCTCCCCACCTCTAAGGGGACATACACAGCATCCCTTGAAATTCTGGGATATCTTTAATTCCTTCTCCGTTCCAATCTGCTGCCATTATTTAAAAATAATTGTCTCTTCATTTCTTCTGAAGGTCTTCAGGTTTTTGTAATGCAGATTCCTGCTGGCATATCTATGTTTGGAAGAGTTCTTTGAAAAGTATCTCTTACGAGTACCACATCAGTCATCAGCTCGAAAACCAAATCTATTTCTCAGAACTCCTACTTGTTTAGCCACCTTCTTCTATAGTTCTCCCAGTGGGACAGAATGAAATTAAATTTAAACTAGGCTTTAGAGATAATTGAGTTTGAAAGTCATACTAGAGAATGATTACCCAAGGAAGTAGCTAAATATGAAGGGTGGGGAAGGGGTGAGGGCAGGAGAAGCAAATCAACATGCCATATTAGGTACAGCAAGATCACAAATGTTGTCAGTTCTCATAGTGAAATGCACAAGCCGCTCTTTCATTCTGGTCATGCCAAAAATAATTTCCTGCACGCTCCAGAATGGCATCCTTTCTCCTCAGGAACTCAGCCCTAAGGGGTCTGAAAAACCTGGTGAACAGATTACCTCATTTTTAGGGTGACTACATTTTACAAATACAAGAACAAGCAGAACATGTATTTATATTATTAACTCTGCATGTCATGAGGGCCTCCTATAAGGGACAAAAGCTAATGAATAAAATGGTTGCGTTGAGCTCACCACCACTTTTAACTCAGTGACACAGACGGCTTTCCTTGAGGAAAAGGTATTTTCTAGGTTAGCTATATCTATCACAAAACAAGGATCACTCATATTCACCTTAAGCAATAAAATAGCTCTGTCAATACCTATTCTTATTCTACTCCCCCCTCTCTCTAGCCATCATCAAGCGCCATCATTCCCCTGGATTTATCCTGACAGAAGCAGAGCAGTCCTGCAACTGCTTTCCTTGGACCAGTATTTCATAATTACCTTTTCAGAAAAGCCCAAACTCCACCCTAACAAGCTAGAAAAAAATTCACTCTGGCTTACTAGAAAGGAACCAACACAATGTAGGAGCTGAGGGACAACACTGAGGTCTGGCCCACACCAGCATCTCTGAGGCAGAAGGACCCTGTTTTGGGTAGCTCACACACTGGACTCACTGCTGACTATGCCGTGGACAGCACGGGGTGACCTGCCTGCTGGGTGCTACTTTTCCATTTTCCAGGTAGAATGGACAGTCCGACCAGGCAGGAAAGCACCACGCTTGCAATGACAAGCAAAACCGTTCTCCGTGCACACGCATACGCATCAGAGAAATGGGAAAGCACCTCTGTCTGTGCTTAAGCACACACTGTGATGGCAGTGTCTGTTCTTGCACACACAGGACAAACAAACATGCTACAAGTAAACCATCACACCAGTAACCATACATTTCTGGGCTCGGTATCTCTCCCAGAAAGCTCCACTCTAACAATGACCACGGGGCAGAGGAACTGCTCTCCTCCCCGCGGCGGCAGGAGACGCCTCGCCTCGCACCTCGCCCCGACCCGGGTCCCCTGAGGGAACCAAGAGCCCGGCCCACCCCTGGCGGGAACCCGCCGGCGCCCCCGCCTCCCCAACGCGCCTGCGCGCCCCCGCTCCGTCGCCACAGCGACAGCGGGCCGCGGCGCCGCAGCATGTCGCTGCCCGAACCCCTGCGGAGGCGGCTGAGCTCCTTCAGCCGCACTGTCTTCAGCGACAGCCACAGCACCGGCCCGCAGGGCCTGGGCGACCGCGCAGGTAAGCGTAGCGGCTCGCCGGGAAGCGCGCCAGCAACAAAAATGGCGGCGGGTGCGGCTAGGCGGGGACCGGGGAAGCGTCCCGAGAATGAAGATGGCGGCGTCGACCGTCACCTGGCGGCCGTTGGGGCGGCGCCTTGCGCTTGCGGCTGTGCCCGCCCCGAGGAGGGGCCGTGTCCCCTCCCGGCTCCCCGTTCGTGGCCGCTGTCCTCAGGCGGCGAGGCTGAGGTGGCGGGCCCAGAGCCCCGTCGCTGTGCTGCAGCTCAGGGGGCGCGGGAGGAGGCCTCGGAGTAACCCCGGCGGTCTGGGGGCCAGCCCAGCCGTGAAAAGCAGAGATACCCTTTAGAGGCGGTCTGGTGTCACCGTGAGTCCGGTGGTGGCTGAGGGAAAACTAGCGGCTGTCGTATCGCCCTGCACTGGATGTGCTAGTGTTGCAGGCCCCGACAGGCCTCATTCGTGCTTGAAATGTTAACCAGGGAACAGTCCAATTCAAAAGCAGGTAAGGACGACTCTCCTATACCCAGCTCTACAACTTAGCAAGCAAGTTTGCATAAAATATTGCAGACAAAATCCATTGTGACACACAACAGATGTTCTGCCTGTGCCAAAATAAAAAGTATAAATTATTTATGGAGAACACGAAGAACAAATAAAGACAACTGAGCTATTGTTTTAAGCTCACTAGTCCTGCACAGTTAGTACACCAAGACGCTTAAAGCAGAGCTGTACCAGGCTGGAGTTAGGCAGCAGAACACAAGCTCACCATATGCCAGCTTTCTCTTCCTTATTATAAGTCTATCATAAGTTCATCATACTGCCAGTGAAACCTGCAGGCTACCATGCCCTCTTTTCATACCTTTGGAGTGACAGTAGCCATGAAAATAAACAGTCTGCCTGCATAGATAGGTTATATTCATAGAAGTTAGCATGTGAATTTCAACTAGTAAATTAATTTTATCAGCTTGGAATGCATTCAAGTAATTCATTCTTAAAGATAAGAGTTCTTGTTTTCTTTTTGTAGTTACACCAATGTAGTTATACTGCCAATGCTTACTAATTCATCATTTCATTTGTCAAACACCACTGAAATATTTTCTGAACTCCAGAAATAGCTTCTGTTTTTAGTAATTTCTTTTCCGTTTCTCATCATGAAAACTCCTGCAATGGGTTGGATATTCATATAGATGTACCATTAATTTCTTGGAGATCAGAATTTCAAAAATTGTTTACATGTATATATCTTAGTGAGCTGCCTTAGCATCAAAGAATCAGCCATTGCAACACTGTCTAGCATTTCCATGAATTTTAGCAATCCCAGAAATTAAGCACTAGTTCAATTTCAGAATAGAAGAATGGATTAGGATTGGCTAATATTGCTAAAGATTCATCCAAAACAGTTTTAAAATTTGAGCAGAAGTTACAAATACCAGTGTGGTGTCAATGAAATCTTTAACATACCTAAAACATCCTCATCATCACAATTGATTTTAGAGCTGTTGGCTTCTCCATTTTTAATTAATAGGGCCATGAACCATTAAATTTCATATAGGGTAGAAACATGGTTACATGTAATTGGATGGTCTTTTTTTTTGAAACAAATTTGTATCTCTGTGCCCTCCAAAGACCTCCCAGTGTTTAAGACAGTCATTCATTAGGACAACTGGGGCAATTTTAGTTAGATAGTGAAACTATATTTTTAAGGGACCTGTAGATTTTCATTCTTTTGCAGATGTAAGAAAGTGTTGGTCCTTAAAAATGGGATTATTAAAAAAGGTTGTTTTGCACCTTCTGTTTTAGTATAATAAATCCCTGCCCCTCATACCCTACCCTTAAGGTCTGTCCCAGTTCTGTTCCCACATCCTCCTCCCTCCCACCTAGCCTAGTAGCTACCATGAATACTACTGCACCTAGCATGAAGACCTCTGAAACAGTCTGTACCAGGCTGCACGTGGCTGGACTACAAACAGGGATGCCAGACTGAAATGGAACAAAGACAGGTATGAGAATGGTTGGAAGACATTGAAAGAAAAGGCAGTGTCAGAACAGAGGTGGTTCTGAGGCTGGAAGTGAGATAGTGTGACTATTTAGACTAATTTTCAATTGATTATCACCACCGTGACAGACAGGGGCACAGGACTTTAATACAAATCAGCAGGTCACAATGAATACTTTCTAAACTTGCTCAGGTAGTACAGAGTGAAGATGTGCCTACGGACTTCACCTGGGGAAAACATGAGAACGGAGACGGTTGGTAATTGAAATAAAGTGGATGCAATATCAGTTAACTAGAATATGGCAATAAAACTTCACCCATTAAAAAAAGAATTATTCCCTTACAGTGCCCTTTTAAGTTTTTCCTTGTTTTAAGTCTAATCTTGTAAGTCCAGTATTAAATCCTAAATATAGAATTTACTGCCTGCATGTTAGAATTCAATACTTGCTTTTTCCTACATTGTATGAATGCATTTTTTTCTCTCCAGACTTTAAAGGAGAAGTTTTAGTTTGGCATGTATTTGAAATTGTTAGCTCTTAAGACCTAGAAGGATTACTAGCTTCTTGCAACATCACTTCCATCCACATGATTATTTAAATAAGGACTGAAAATGAAGTGTGGGCAGTGCAAACCTCCTCTCTAGCAGTAAGTCCTTACTCAGGAGGCTCATCTAAGAAATAGTGATAAACCAATATGTATTCATTTAAACTTTGGCCATTCTCTTAGGAGCAGCAATTAAATAACCACTAACTCTTTCTGCAGTATCAGTACACACCACTACTCAAGCTAAGCATATCAGTCAGAGATTGTAGAGTAAGCCATAAGCCACCAGGTAATCAACAATCTACTTGAATATATGACTAAGTGATAAAAATTCTATATTCTGTGAACTGAAAGTTGCCTTGGATTCCAGGAAATGGTGTAACTCAAGATAGGGTAGAAGTTTTCCTCTGGATATATAAAAATATTTTTCTTAATGTTTAGTTTGACTGGAAAGAGCGTAAATGCAGTATCTTTCTGTCATATTTATGCAAGGGAAGTGTGGAATAACCTAGAGGTGAAAAAGACTTCTCTCTATCTACAGATAATGAAATAGTTTCCAGTTTACCACTGCAGATGTCCCTCTATTTCAACGTTTATTTTTTCCCATTTTGGTGGCTCAGCACTGTTGTCATGCTCCATCTGAAGGTGAGTCCTGAAGGAAAGTGATGGTTTGCAAGTGTAATATTTCTGATCAAACACCTCCTAGTACTGAGATAGAGCTCACTGGAGTTAGAGGTTACTAGGTTCATTTGGGAATTCCTTGAAACTGGAGGTTCAAGAGTATTTGAAAGCCAACACAACACTGTCAACTTGCAGTGGCATAGAGTGTCTTTGTGTAATCACAAACAGCATGCTATGAAACAGGACAGCAGAAATTTTTACTCTATTCTTCTTTCTAGTATCCAGTCTTGTCAGATTACTACAAGTTCATCCTGGTCACAATCATGATCCTAGCCTCTCTAATAGAGGTCATTCGACTCTACCTGGGATACATGGGCAATTTGCAGGAGAAGGTATGTTACCACATGTAGACATTAATTTACGCAGGAGAGCTTTGGGGAGTTTAACATAAATAAAATACTCTACTAGTTCATCTAAGAGATTTAAGTTGAGGAGATGGTTGTTTCTCTAAGTTACAGTCTGCCTCCTCTATTCCCTTAGCATCAGCTTCCACTTTTGCTCATTCCAGTAAGTCTTCCCTCAGAAGAAGGCCCTCTTGCTCCCCAGAACTGCATTGTCAGAAAAAAATAAGTGCAGTTAAAAAACAGTGTATGGAAACATTACCTTGCTTTTATCACTTTACATTATGTGGTGGCTTTTGAAAAATAAAAAAAAAAATGTTTTTCTCCACAAAGTCTTGGATTTTTTTCATCTCCAATTGCCAATTAATAGGTGTTGCCTCCCTGTTGCAGGTCCCTGAGCTGGCTGGGTTTTGGCTCCTGAGTCTCCTCCTGCAGTTGCCTATAATTCTCTTCTTGCTGTTTAATGAAGGTCTGAGAATTCAGCCGCTGGAGCGAGTGGTCCATGTCATCTTTGCCCTCTTCCTCACCTTCCAAGTCATTGCAGCCTTTGTCACCCTGAAAAGAATGGTAAACAAACTGGCAACTCACTTCCGCCTTAATGAGTTTGACCAGCTGGAGGAACATCCTGTGCCTAATTTTTACAGCCTGAGTAAAGAGGAGAGAGCAGTTTCCGTGGCTGGTAGGGGCCCATGCTGAGGAGGTTCGCCTGACAAGTGCTGGCTGGAGATCGCACACTGAGGGCCTGAAGTTGAGAGGCATCATGTTGCTACAGCTCTGTTTCCATTTTGCTGGGTCATTCTTTACCTTCCTACATCAGATAGCCTAAAAAATAGATCTTGCCTAAGAGCCAACATTAAACCTCAGAGACTGGATTTCCACTCTGCAAGAAAATCAAAGCCAATTACTAACTGGCTTGAGTGGACTGTTTGCGAACTGTTACTGCATAGAGTACCAACAGAGTAGGGTTGGTTGTTTCTATGTTTTACAAAGTTATGTGCCTTTTTTTAAAAAAAGTTTTTTCCTCACTGTTTGCACAGAATTGTTTTGTTTACAATAAATTTTTTACACGTTTTTATTTGTGTTGATACCAGTTTTCTCCCTATTCTTCTAGATATGTTGCAGATACTTAATGTCTGGTACCTCAGTTAAGAAAAAAACCACCATACCAAAAAAACCAAACCCAAAACAGAGAACCCCAAGAAATCTTGAGGCCCAAAAAGAACAGTGATAAGATAGTAAACAGACTACAGTTTTGGAGATGGTCTTCCAGATAATTCCAGCACTAGGAATTCCTTACTAATGAGATCGAATTTTTAAAGTATTCCTTCCTCTTCCTACATTCATCTCCTTGGGCTTAGCTATCAAGCCATTCAAAGAGAGTGGTGCTCTTTTCTCAAATGGAGGATTCAATAAGGCAGCAGTAACAAAATTATAGCCATTAAAAATTGCTTTATGTCACTGAAGGGCAGAGCCTGTTTCTCACAAGCCAGGGCACGTACCAAGATTGTCTCATTCCTGTTATTTGTATTGATGTCTAGACCATCTTCTCCAGTTTTGGTAATGGCTAAAAGTTCACTTTTTCTGTCAAGGAGGGATGGAGATCAAGAGTAAAAATAAATTTCTCATCATCCTTGGAGTCTTCAAGCAGGGCAAGAGTCATGAGTTTTGAGAGCTAGCACAAACATTCTAACTGCTCAAAGGAATGTAAAGATGAGTCTAATGTGAAAAAGGCACAGTATGCTTAAAGCTGCTGTATTATTTAGAGCTCATAGAACCTCTAGCAAAAAGGCGGCATTAGCTTTGTTTGATATCAAAACTGTTGGGGTGGGTTGTGTTTTTTTTTTACTCTGAGTGAATGGTACAATTAATCCTACTAAATTCCCTTTTTTATTTTGTTATTGTAAAACATATATTATCAGAGCACATGCCCCTTTCTTTTAAAGAAACTGCTGGCTTGGATTGGCTATTGTGCCAAAAAATAGGATTTCTTTAAGAGAATCTCCAAGAGTGTCTTTAACAGTTAATATAGAACATTTAGAGCCCCCCATTCAGAGCCTGCAAGAGAGACAGTGGGGTTTAAACAAGTTAAATAATTTCAAAAACACTTTTACAGCATTAGAAACTTATTGTAAAAAAACCAAACCATTCTCAACTGATGCAACGGGAACATCGGATGGATTTTCATGTCAATCACAATTACACTACTAGAGTGCCAAGGTCAGGGCTCGTGAGCTACAAGAGAAGCTTGGTAGGATCCGTTACCACCACCGATAGTATCATCATGAGTCTTGACGGACCAAACACAAACACCAGGTACAGTTCACAGTCACTGGACAAAATAGGCTCCAAGGTAACTCAGATGCTTCAGTACCTCTAGCGATATAGAGTTGCCTCTCCCTGCCCAAATATGATGGGACTAACACCAAAGGCTGCCATTACTGGCCAAGGATGTAGGGTAGACCTCCAAGCAGCTCATATTTACCACTAGGAAAACCTGGATGTCAGGGAAATACAGGCTAACAATGCAGCATGGAAGTTGAGCACTGAGACAAACTATTGGAAGGCACTGAAAAGTAAGAGAACACACAAGGGAAAGCAGTGTCTTTTCCATAGGTACGCTGGCTCTGAGTCTGCTGTCAGTATCATTGACAGGGCAAGCACTGGGTCATCTTAGAAGAGACACTAAGGCAGTTGCCATCCCTTCTGCTCCACATGTATCTTGCCTGTACCCCTTATTAAAAGCCCACTATGGGAGATGAGTAAGGAAGTAGTACACTGAGAAGTTACAGTAAGCTGAGCTCTGAGTAGGTAGCATGATGCCCTGTGGTAGTCCAATCTCTTGCCTTAACTAGAAAATGGCATATCCTTTGGTTTTCTTTCCTGTATCACCTTAAAGTTCAAAACTTAAACTCTTGTGTAAGATTAAGAATGTAACAGGTGGGGAGGTTTTTAATGCCAAGTACATCAAATACAACATAAAGCTGAAAAAATTAAGTCAACCAGACACTAACGGTGGCAACAAGGAACTGGCCTCCAAGCTAAGGCCATAAGACTTGATTCAAAATCCTTGCTTTTAGTGATGAAGAAATCGTCCACTTGGGAGATCAAATTCCCATGCAAGACAATTATCAGGACCCAAAGACACAGGGACACACACCTCTTTACTCGATTGAAAGAAAGAACATTGATGAGGCCATATAGGAAATGGAATTCAGAGAAACACCGTTAGAGTTGCCTGGAAAGGCTTAAGGTCAAAAGCAGTCTGTGATGCAAAGCTTCAGCAACATATTTGATGCACACAAGATCTCTGCATTCTCTCTTCTCAGGCTTCCTAATAGGCCTGCTAGTCTGTTTTTAATTTCATCACTAGCAGCTGAGACATTTAAATATAAAGCAAGCCTGCAAGCATATAGAACTCCCATTCAGTGCTACAGCTGCAGTTTTCCCATGAGTTTCCTACTTCTCACACCCAGAGACATGGGGAGAAAATTACATTAGTGCTCAGGAAAACAGAGCAGCAAGTAGAATCGCACTGCAAGTTTCCTTCAGTTTCCAAATTTCACAAGAATCTGTGAGACATCAAACAAGCAGAAAATATACTAGTCACTTGTAACAGTAAAATTTCAGACATATGAAAGCAAACTTTAGAAAAGAAAAAAGAAACGGGGAAAAAAGATAATCAAGTGAAATAAGTGAGAAAAACACTACAGAAGGTACTGGCACAATAAATATAAATCGGAAAATAAATGAAAGAACTTTTTTTGCATCAAGAGCAAAGCACCAATAATGGCATTAATGTTTTAAAAGATAAACACAAGAAAGCTTAGTTTGTTTTTAATGAAGTTCAGGAATAATTGCCAGAACAGACTGGAAGCAGTGCAACATACGTGAGAACTTCAAAGGAGCACAGCAGGAAAGTTAACAGTCCTTCATAAACCCTCTTCCTCCTGTTACTCAGATAGCTATGAGCAGCTATGTTGCCCCATAACAGGAAGAGCATACTCATACTGCAGTGCAAGTTATTCATGAGTAGAACATGAGAAATTAAGATTCAGCAAAACAGGTGCTTGGGGAGCAAGAGGCCGGGGGGCACGCTTGGGGAAGGTTCCCTCCAGTCCCCTGAGTAGATGGCAACAAAGGTGAAAGGAGGGAACTCAGGAACACTGGAAACTAGTGGAAGTTCTTTGAGCAGCATCTAGGCAGTTTTGAACACAAGCTGTACAATAGCAGCTTTTAGCCACACTTGGGTTTGTGCAGAGAACAACAAAACATCATTTTCTGACGATCTAGATAGCTGCCAATAGCTCTCACTTCACGAGCAAGATCTTTGAATGGCAATAGTCTATGCATGGAACTCAGTTATTTTATTTCACCAAGTTTACTGTTAGGGAAGGCCAACAGCCAATTTCAAAGGAAATCTGTACCAACAGATTTCCTTTAACTGAAGAATAGAAATGAGGACTGGGCATATTATCTTAAAATGCTCTTTTAGGTTACTGATCAATTTGAAGATGAGGACTATTTTGTACTCAAGGGCATAGTTGCCAAGTTGTTAATACCTGAACTCTGCTTGTATTCCTTGTCTAAAATAGACTTTGTAAAAGGATTGGGTTTTTTTTAATAGTTGCAGGACTCCCGAGAAGGGGAAATTAAATTTGGAAGAGGCTTCAATTATGTACCTTACTCAAGCAGATCTGATAAAGCAGGCATGAGATAAGAGACTGATACAATAAAAAACCAGACAGTTGATAAAAAAGGGGGTACAGCATTAATGTTTCTGTATCAACGACTCACTTTTTCTGATTGTGGAAAGAATGGCACTCAGAAGCATGTGATCATACATTTCACCCTTGCCTTTGTCTCTTATAAACTAGGGTAGACTTAGTATTAATCTTTAAACAGTTAATGAAGCAAGTAGAATTGGCATCATTACACAGTCTGATAAGATAATCAATAGTAATATTTAATAGCTGGGGAAGGCTGCAGAGATCATTTATTCTGAAAAAAAGTCTGTTTCTCCAGTACAAAGATCGTATGGCAGCAATTAAGAGGACTTTGTTCAGTGCTTCGAATAAAGCAAAGATAATAAAGAGGTCTTCCGTAGGAGGCAGGCAAAGTAGTATATATGAGTCAGCTGATAAGACCAAGAAGAATTTAATCTATAACAGGATAAATAGGTTCAAGAAGTGTAACACTGATGGACAATGAGTATGTTGATGATTGATGCCACTGAAGGAGCCCCCGGGTACATGAAGCAGGGGGATTTATTAAGAGGAAATAAATGTGCTAAGTTACTAGCTTGAAATATAGGGATTCAGAGGAAACATTATTCCACCAGCTAAGCAGCAGCCTGCAGGACACAGTTCCACATTCATTAAATACATGCAACATTTGCAGCTTGTTATAAAAAAACACTTATTTCTTCAGACAATCCAAAGTTTGAAAGCAATAAAGATACAGTCCCTGGGAAGCACATACTAGCCAAGAGACAGGAGCACAACAGAGAAACCATAGAGAGAAACAGAACAAATCTGGCAGGCAGCTGCAAGCACAACCATGCTAAGACCTATGGCTTCCCTGGAGAATTCAGAAAGTATTAGTGACTTCCTTGAGAGCTACCTTGAACATCCAGTCTTAGGGAAGGAGTTCCTGCGGTCTATGAAAGAAGCTACTGTTGTTGCTTGAGGGATAGAAGAGACCCTTCTTTATTCACACTGGTAGACCCACCCTGTTCCCAAGTAAAAAATTCCAGCAAAAATGCTTGAACACTCTTTAGCTGCCGTGTTCTCAATTTATTGAAACTGTGCCATCAGCTGAATTCATTAAGGTGAGAAGAACATCAGATATACCTACTCCTAATCGCTTGTACTGCTAATGCCAGGAGAGATTCATTTCTTACTATTTTACACAGAGAAAACTTATGGCAAGCTGGAGTTTTGAACAGTTCCACGCAGCTACTGGCCCCCAGTTGCTTAAAGAGGAACCTACTGCTCGTGTCAATCCAGAGTAATTCGTATCAGTCAATGGGTTTGATCTCCCGTTCAAATTACAGAAAGGATTTTAGCATGAACATCTGTTGTCTTTGTTTTGCCCTCAACCCCATGGCCTTTTGCACAGAAACTACAGAATTTATCACAGGATTAAAACTTTCAAGAGCCCATCAGAAGATGCCTAAGTGTTCTTATGACTGCAGGATATTAATGTAAAAGTCAACAATTAAAATATATAGCTAAAAGAGTCCTTATTTGATTTTCTTGTGCTTGTTTTTGAAGACACTTCAGTTTGAAATGAAATCTTACCACAACCAGAAACACTAGAAATCCTCCCTTTGTAAAGTAGCTAGGAGTAGTTGGACAAGTCTTTGAACAATGCCTTCACTTAAAAAATCCTAAAGCTCACTTCTTTTTTTCTCCCCAAATTATTCAGCACAGAGCATGCATAAAACCACAGTGGGGAAAGGGGCAAAAAAGAAGTATTTTACTAAAGATCTTTCAGTAGTCCCACAAACTATTCCAGCAGTCTATGAAGATTCACCAGACCTGAAGGGGGCAGAAAATCCTCAGCACACAGCAGAGGCTGTGCAGGCACCTTGATAGGGCATCCCCAATGCCCTGAGTGCCGCAAATACACCGGCAGTGGCTTGGGGTGCCTTGAAGCACGGCTGAGTTCTCTGAACAGAAACTGTGATGATAGAAAAGTTTCAAGGTTATCATGCTGCTAGAAACACACCTCCAAAAGTTATTAGCATCTTTTAGCCAAGCCAAAGTTACACTCCTAAGAAAAAAAATAACTGCTTGATTGTCACTTACCTCAGGCTTCACCTGAAAGCCAGAGCTGCTTAGAAAGACCAACACCACACCAAAAAGTTACCTCCAAAAAAAACATCACTGGACATGGGAAAACCGATTAAATAGCCTCAGGCTGCACCCCCGCTGGGAATGATTTCAGGAGTGTCTCACAGGCCTGATTGAAAGAACTCAAAAGTCAGAATTAATGGGTTGAATGGGGGCAGCTGTTTGGGATGCCGTGGGTATAACTTTGGCCCATTAGCAGATGTCTCCTCATGCCCACGAGATACAAGGGTACTTGGTGAGGAGCAGCAACAGTTGGTGATGCCGGACAGTCCTGGTGAACCACTCAGGAGTGCCACGTTGAAGAGCACATGATGAGAGCAAGTGTGCTCAGCTGCTGTGTCACACCAGAAAGAAGCACTACTCAGTTTTGACACTTGGCAATTATTTTCTTTCCTTTTTTTGAAAAAAAAAAAAAATTTATACTGAAAAAAATACGAATTAATCTCATGCTGGTAGCCACTAAAATACTGGTACACTATGCCTGAAAAAAGTGTATGTGTATAATCCTCAAATAGAACAACAATCACCTCTGCCTTTATACAATGTCAACAGCTAAGAGTAACAAGCAAGCAAATGAACACTGCCCCCTGGTACATACACACATGAACTTTTAGCCAGTGAGAGGGATTATTAGATATCCGTTTATTCAAAACTGAACATATTCTCATCTGCCAAAAAAAAAAAATCACAGCTTGTCCAGTGATTTGATAGCGAAGCTTTGACTGATAACAAACAATGTGCTTCTCCTGCCATGAAGGTGCTTGCTCCCATGTGATAGCATCCTCGTCAGCAGAGCATCAGCATGGTGCAATCCATATTTCTCTATACAAGGTGGCACTGTCCTTTTACGATCACCTTGACCCACACTCCTGGCAGGGCTTGGGAATTTAAAACTATTCTTTTATGCACTTTTACTTACAAAAAAAGAAGCAGCTGCAACCTGTGCCCTAGGAAAAGTAGGGTCTTGCCACTGAGGCTTGCGTGCTGCATTGGGCAGGCATTGGCAGGTAAACACCACTTCATTCACGGAGGTTAGCATTCTGCATATGTGCAAATGCACATGCTGATCTGTACCCCATGCACAGGGAAATTGGATGACAGAGTGGTTCTCTGCTCTTTCACCACTACCATCAGGAACAGAAATCCTTCTGTACTGTCAGCTTTGGAGAATATTGAATTTTTCCTCTTTCACAACTGGAGAAAAACTGATGGCAGCTGCCAAAATCGGGCTCCCGATATTAACTACTGGCTTGTCTTTGTATGGGACCACTTACTGACTGAGCAATCACAGAGGGCAGCCGCAAATTTCATAGAATTTGGGGGTGGGGGAAACAAGAAAAAACCCCAAAAGCTACCAAAGTAGAATGGACAAACAATGAGTTACAAAAAATACTGATAAAGCAGCAGTGAAAGGATTAGCCAGGCTCGTTGCAGTCAGTGACGGTGAATGTGACACAATAAAAACTCAGTTACTGAGTTAGGACAGCCCTAGGATACAAAAGACTGAAATGAAGGAGAGCTGTGGATTGCTTTGTTCTTGAATATTGATTTTTTTTTTCCAGAAGCGTGAAGCATGAAGTATTACAGTGATAACAGAGATTGGAAAAGAAAAAAAAAGGAAAAAACCAACCAAGAAAAATTCTTTAAGGGTTTATTTAGGATGCACCGAAAGAGTAATTTGGTTCAGTCCTAAGCATCGCCTGCAACAAAGCAGCCCGCAGCTATGAGCAGGATGGGACACGTTTGCCCGTGTTCACATCTCTCAGTACAGCTTTCAGTTAAATGTTGCTAAAGGACTGGTGCTGGTCCAGGAAAGCAAGGGAGCAGCAGTAGAGCTCCCCGTGCTCCCTGGCCGGCATGTTCCCACCTGGTGTGCCGAGGGGTCCTTCCTCCCTCAGCAAAGCCAGTCCCTGAGTGCGGGGCAGCTTTGGGACCCTGGGTGGGGGATGTGCCAGCACTCCACAAATGCAAATGGCGACACCACCGCCCTGAAATCCAGCCCTTGCCAATGGGGATTTTAATTCTGAGAAAAAGATGAACCCTCAGTGGGTATCCAGGGAAGAGTTTGTTTGTGTTTTTCATTTCACCATACAGCCAGCTACCATTGTTTTAGGCTGTACTGACAGTAGTTAAGCAGGCAGCCAGTGGCTTGAATTTTTAGTGCTGGCTGGCAGCCGGTTGCTAATATTCCAGCCCAACGTGGTCACCAGCTGTGAGAGGAGCTTGAGCAGGACCTCTACAACCAGCCTACCTTCACGCTACCACTACGTCCATCTGAATGCAAAACCAGAGTAAGCACATGGACTTTAAAAGTGCTGCTGAGGATGTGCATCATCCTGCTTGACTGAGAAATCAGTCGTGTTTCCCCCACCCCAGCACCTTGGGTAAATACAACTTGTTTCTCATGATGTCTGCAGGAAACCAGTGACTTCAAACAGTGTCACCTTCTCATCCTCAAAAGGTGTCTGTACTGCTTTAGTCTAGACACCCAGACACTCAAAAATTCATATTGCCCTATTTCAGGCATAAAAAGTGAAAGAATTAAAGCTAAACACTTGCAGGGGAGGTGGGGGAAAGGACAGATTGTATTTTCCTGGGAGGGAAAAAAGCCAAGGTTGTCATGTTGATGTTGCTGACTGCCAGTTTTACAGCTGCACTTCCTAACCAGAGCAGAAAGGCCATCCTTCTCTGAACACCATCTCTTTCAGTTAAGCGCTCTGCCCATTGCCCCGCTGGGTGGTTTGAGCTTGTAAAAATAAATAAATAATTTCTTATTCTTCTTCCCGCTTTGAGGATCAGGACATTTAGAGAAATTGCACAGTGCTTTGAGACATTTTATTGCTTTTTTGTTAGTACTTCTGAAATCAGCTGGTGAATAAGTGATATTCTGGGTCTGAAGGCTGATGGACCCTTCTCCCCCAAAGCTGTAAGACTGCTTGCCACATGCCCTGCATAATACAGTATTTCCCATTTTATACCATCAGATCACCATTCCATATGAAGGATATTCAGAACACAGCTCTTCCCATATTTTTATGGGAATTAGGCACTTTTCCAGGCAGATGCGTTTCAGCCCTGCAGAAAATCTGGTGCCGTTTGTATGCAGAACAGGCATATATGGCTGGTTCAGTGCTTCAGCTAGGGTGCACATGCTGACACGTAAGCAGCCTTGCAGTGACAGCCCTGTTATTTAGCACCAATTTACTATACATCATTAATACCCTGTAGGCTTTCTAACACGTGGTTTCTTCCTGCTCTCACTTCTGTATGGTTTTGATGCGTTAGATATGTGAATGGTGCTTTTTAGGGCTATGTTCAGAGCCATGCTTATGGTCTTGTTTGTTCTGCTGCTGCAGCAGTGTGATTTGGAAACTAATAAAAATGGAGGTATCAGCTTCACTGTTAGCAGTGTGCACTTACATGGATGCTGTTCCCTGGAACCTTTTAGAGGAAAAAAAAATATTGGAAATATCTTCTATGCTGTTTTCAGCCAGCAGAAGGGCAGGGCAGCTTTTTCTCTTGCTAGCAATGTAAGAAATCCCTGTTGTAATATCTAGTGCTTATTATCCTTGTTGATAGCTTCCTGATCCCTTGCAACCTATGATGAAGCTGTGGCAGGAGAGCAAGCACAGAGTTTCATTCACTGCTGAAGCCATCTAAACCTTCTGTCTATCTCAGGCACCTTCATTCTCCTTAAAATGGGGGGAAAAAAAAAAAGCAGCCTGCACCACAGCCTTTAAATGGGGAGGTGCAGTACACGCTGTGTAACCAGCATGGGCACAGGGAGAGACTGTGTGGGTGGGTATAGCGTAGCTTACCGCCAACCAGTTACAATAGAAGAGGGATTATTGCCCTCTGTGCCTGGGAGAAATCAAGAGCACCCAGACCCATATTTTAAAGAAGTGCATCGTGTAGCAAATTGAACCATCAACAAAAAGCGCTTTGCAAAAGTTTCTTCTGTGCCACGCCATCAGTGGAAGGACAGCCTCTTGGCTGAGATGTAGCATGTGGCTCCTTCTGCAGGATCTACTGACTTCGGCCATCTTCTTTAATTTCTAGAGAATGTCCAGCATCCCCTTCAAAAAAATAAAATCTGATCACTTTAAATGCTTCCAGGTTGTACCTTTGAAGCCCTGTCAGATCTTTTCCATGATCTAGCTCCAGAGTGGAGAAGGGGAGAGCGTGACAAGGTCTGAGGGATATACAGAGGAACATGGAAATTCTAGAATAACATTGTCATGTAGCTTAATGGTAGAAACTAAGACCAAAATCCTACTACAGTTAGCACTATCAAGCACATCTTTACTGCAATATATCTTTCACGTGTACAGCCCGCCCTTAAGAGAAGTGCTTTGGCTCAATATGTTAGAAAACCTCTTAAATAAGTTTAAGCTGTTGCACTTATTCCGCCACGTGCAGATGTTTTTCTGCTGCGCTCTCCATCCCTATTTCACCTTCCACCTCTGAGCAAGCCCAGACCACTGCGTGTCCCCAAAAACCAGCTAAAAACATCCAAACCCACAATTACACAGTCCCATAGCCAATTACCACAAGTCAGACCAACAAGAACTGGGGGGAAATAATTAAAGCTCAAATGCCCAAAACAAGTCAAGCCACAGCTAAGCTGAATAATTTCAAGGGCAGGTCTAAAAAAAGCACATACCAGTGCAAATATTTTGATGATCTCAGTTAAGAGACTCTACCTCTCCCTCTTTAGGGCTATAAACAAAGTTAGGTCACTGGAAAAACATTTTGAACTGAAGTAGCCCAGCAGGAATATGCACTCTTCCTTGGAGTTTTGACTATTACAGCCTTATAAAGCAAAAACATTTATAAGCAAAACTGGGATAAAATCAGTATGTTCAGTAGGATTTTTTGAAGTTGGGTTTTTTTAAAGCTAACCATGGAGAGCTTAATGTTATCCTCAGGGTGCTTTTAAACCTGATGCTGAGGCTGAAACACAGGTGTCGCACAGCTGGGCATGGCTTTTTTGCCTTCTGCAGGTTGAATCCCAGTGTTTACTGGGAAGCCAAAAGCAAGCTTGGAGGTGGGGACAAGGTGGCTGGTGGTGCCCGGTGGCACTGCCCGCGCATCGCCTTCTACCAAGTGCCCATGCCACAGCTGGTGGCCGCACAAGAATTTGGGTGTGGGGAAGAGCTATAATTACATTTCTACGACAGTAATTATATGTATTTCACAAAGCTTAGCAGATGTCATGGGGTACAATAGGTGCTGTGAAGAATACTCATTTATTAAGTAATTTATAGCATAATAATTAACAGCTAATCACTTGTGAGTTAAGATGCTCTGGGAACAGACCCAATTCACAGTATGTGCTGCCTCCTTCCAGGAAATCTTGCTATTTAGACAGCACTCCTCACCCCGACAAAGCCAGCTTCTCCGCTCCATCCCTGCAGAGCCCTTGCTTGCACACACACATCTGCAGGTAATAACTGTGTACATGGCCGCAGCTCAGAGAAATCAGACTCTCATGTGATCTCCACAGGGTGGGTGGGGAGCTTCAGCTGCTGCATCTGAAGACGTAGGAAATACGAGAATGGGCTTTTAGATCAGCTAGAAGAAAAACATTATCTTTTTATGAGAGCAGGCTTCGTTTCTCTGCTCTGCCTGGCTAATTTGAAGCTGATGCAGATATATCTACAATTAATACATCCACCACACCTCACATCGCGGCATGGTGGTGCCCAACTGGAAACCGCCTCAGGCTCCTCATGTTGTTACTGTCTGACCTCAAACCTGCATCACAGGACCACTTAATTTAAAGGTTTCAGCCCAAAAGCTGATCAGATGCAAAGCCACAGGCTTTCCAAGTCTGTCCTCCCTGTACCCTCCCCCTTCCCTGCAGTGCCCATTTGCTGCACACCAGCTTGCGTGGCCCAACCTGCACTTTGTCCAGCAGCCCATCTCTGGCTGATGTTGAGAGATTTGGGGTAACTCAAAACCTCTGTACCTCTGGGATGCCCGTACCATGGTCTAAGAGCTAGCATTTGGGATTTTGAACCACCGTCACTTGTTCTCGAAGGGCCAAATGGGAAAGTTCAGTGGGAAATTGTGGCTCAGAAGCAACCTGAGCTTTTCGGGACGTGAAGCTTTCCCCAGCATCCCCAAGTAATTTCTTAGGCATTTTTACTGCATTTTCCACATCGCAATTGCTCATTTGGGTGAGCATCACCCAGTCAGTCAAAAAAATACTGTGCCATTCAAACCACAGCATTAAAACCACATTTCCGCTTTTCCCTGCATGCAGCAAAGCCCCAGAAGCATGTGCCGGTGCTCAGTGGGGATGAAGGAGCCATTTCCACCGCAGAGCATCGCTCCAGCCCTCACAAAGCAGTGTGCTTTGGCCAGGGCACTGATGAGAGAAAGCACTTGGTCCTCAGCTGGCATGACCCTATGCAGCTCAGTCGCAGCTGTAGGTGCCAGAACATCAGTCCCACGTGGTTTAGTCTGCTGTGCAAAGAAAGCCCTTCCTGCTCCCACCGGTTATGGTCTGAAGCAGGAGATTTTCAACCCCTTCATCATCTGTTTTCACTTAACTGTGGGTTGTCCTCAGTCCTCAACCCCATAACTAAGTCCCATTTAGGCACCGCAGAACTTGCTCTCAGCCATTATCTGCTGTCAGTGAACTCTACTGCCTCATTGCACATGGTGAAAAAAATAAAATATTTCCTTTATGAGTTTAAAGTTTGCCTTTGCAGATTGCTTTCAGGGAGCGTCCCCTCATTCCTGTACCATGAGCAAGCCAGTTAGGATATATATCACTAACACAGCCCTTTATTTCTTTCTTTATTTCTCCTCTTTAAACTAAGCTGCACCAATCGGGAAGCTTTTCAGCCAGGGGCCCCTCCAAACCATAATCATTTTCATCACCCACCCAGTCCCACAACTGCCTGCATTTTTGAACAGCAGCAGCAAGCTGAAGCCATTTTCCCTTTTCTCTTGGGCTTCAGCCTTTGGTTTTGTTCCAGTCACCTGCAACACAAGCAGAGGCAACAAGCTATAAGCCTTGTCTGCCTTCCGGAGGGCTTATTCCTGCCCTCCCACAGGGCTGTGGGGCTCGCTGGAGCCTCCACCCCCTCCTTTACTGCAAAGGATTGTTTAGCACATCCCATATGTACATTGCACATAAAGGTCATGGCCAGGAAAGGTTCAGTTTGCTGGAGGGTGCCTCATACAACGGCGGTGCTACAATACATAGCCACATGGCTGGCCAGTGCAGTAAAGCACAAAGCTTAATGCAAGGCCAGTAGTGTTTTTTATCTGCTGTCCGGTTAGCGCAAGCACAACGATGCATTCAAATCGCTCTGAGGAGATGGAGAAAAGAGAGCCAAGCTGAGTTTACCCATCTCCGGACACAGCTAATTTCATCCTGCCAAACTCAGTGCCACCATCAATGGCACTCAAATCATGTGTAGGAAGAAGGAAGCTTTCCCTCCCCACCGCTTCTTTTTAGATGTGCTGCGTAAATTACACCCTCAGATATTTGCCCAGCAAAAGTCTTCCTGGAGACTCCCCAGTAGCCCCTGCCCTGTGAAGAACAAGCTGCATGATCATCCACATGCCATCAGAAATTTACTACTTGTAGTACTCAATAACTACACGGAGAAGCAAGTTAACATCTCTGATGGTTAATATTTCCATAGACATTTATCTCGAGGTTTGGTACCTAATTGCTTGGTCCTCTGCAAGGATTCTTGTTTCAGCAGGGTAGAAGCAGTGGAGCCTGCCTCAGCCCTTCTGCCACACAGCCTGGGTCCCCTTGGGGTGTGGGGTTTGTCCGGGGGAGAACGGAGCCCATGGGTGCCTGAGTGCTCCCTGAGTGCCTGGGTGCCACCCGCCCTTTCCACTGCTGCTGCAACACGGAGCAATTGCAGCAAACGCTGAAGCGTGCTTCTGGTCTCCAATCTCATCCCCACTCCTATGAACATCTCTTTATCAGCTGTCCAGGAAAATGCCCTCTTTGCTCCCTTATGGCCCATTTACTGCTCTACCATCTAGCACCTTAAGTAAGGCCTTAGATGAGCCTGTAGTTGCTCCCCAGGTGCAACGGAGGAGGATGAGAGGAGGAGTTTGGCAGGCAACAAGAGGAGGTGCCCTCTTAAACCTGCCAGGGTGCACAGGGACATTGAGCCTCTGAAGATCTCCCTTGGCATGGCAAAGACCTCTGTGATAGCCCAGCGTCTACCAATGGGCAGATGTTCACAGGCAGCAGAAGACACATAAGTGGTGTCCCAGCAGGCTGTGAGCGCCCACATCCCTTTCCCATCTCTCTCCTGATTGTGAGAAAGGAAACCAAACTCCTTTCCAGCATCTCCCTTTGCAGCAATTCTCCCTACGCATTATTTTTTGCTTTCACTACTCAAGCTGAGGCACCAGCCACAGCCACCACATGTTGAATGAGGTGTCTCCCATTCTTCATCACTTTTCTGATGAGGCCGATGCAAATAGAGTGAGGAGTCTCCCAGAAGGAACTGCCTCCACATCTTCTCCCCTAGCCTGATGATTTGTGTCCAAGGACAGTGCTCTGTGGCTAGACAAGGCTTGCAATGCCTGCTTCAAAACCCAGGGAAAAAATGGTCAGATGAACTTGAAGCATCTTAGAAGAATGAGTTCAACCAGGGCTCAGAAAACGTCTTTAAAAAAAAAAAAAATCTGCTGACATTCAAATACTGTTCCTCCCCTGCAGCTCCTAAGACATCTCCCAGTCTCCAAGTTAATCGTGGACTCTCTGAAACCTCTGCACACACCACAGTCATTCAGTGATAATGCATGAGAGAACAGTGCCTGCTGCAAAAAAAATCGTACCTGGTGGCCCATAAATCAACCATGTCCTTTCATATGGCCAAGGGCTGTGAGCAAGCAGAGTGCTGCACAGCAAGGTGACAAATTCATTTTGGATGTCAGAAGCAGCAGAGCTTCCAGCCAATCTCGGAGCACAGTGCCCAAACCCAGATTTACAGATCGAGCAGATTTGTCTAGTTTTAGTGTCTATGAATTCACTCCATCACAGAGGAGAGAGATAAGAGCAGATGCCAATAGCCTGACCTGCAGCAGAGGGAAGAAAGTCAGCCCCTCTCGATTCAACTCAGGAGAGCAGACAAGCAGTTCCTAAAGCCGGCCTGGCACTCGTGAGGCAAAGCAGGGCTGCATGCATCTCCTTCAGCCTCAGCGGAAAATAAAAAGCAACATTATTCGGGTCTGAAACAGTGGATATTTGCAAGAGGGAAATGGTAACACCTATTGCTTATTATGGGCTTGCTGTCCAGATCTAAGTTCTGCTGTATTTTGCACACAGATCACGCGTGCGCCTTGGATGCTTCCAATAAAAGTCTGATGTTTCTCCAAAGCAGAGCCATGAGGGGCAGCTGCTGTCACTTCACACCCGATAAGGAGAGAGGCAGCGTGCCAGCTCCATCCACCTCCTGTTTTCACATCGAGCACAGATGCACCCACTGCTGTAGTGGGTTTGGCTGCAGCAAGCCCTGCCTGAGCACATCGCCGCTCTGGGCTTTCCTCCCTTCCCTATGGCCAGCGCATGAGCATCAGCGGGACATTTAGTCTGGATGAGGGGCTGCAGGGAAAGATGCAGCCTTGCGCCTGGGATACAGTGCAAACTGCAAGCGACAGAAATCAAAAACGACTAGCTGAAGGCAGCTCCCATCCTTGCCTTGGACCACCACGTTCAAGCAGCAGTTGGCTGTACTGCAGTGGATGTCACAGGATTTCTCTCAGTGGTTTACGGGATGAATTTAAGAAGTCATAGAATCACCATAGAATGGTTTGGAAGGGAAGGGACCTTAAATATCATCTGATTCAAATCCCCCTGCCATGGGCAGGGACACCTTCCACTAGACCAGGCTGCTCAAAGCCCCATCCAGCCTGGCTTTGAACACTTCCAGGGATGGGGCGTCCACAACTTCTCTGGGCAACCGTAGTGCGTGGGAATAGGCTGGAGTAGGTAAATTAAATGCGAGGGACTTTCCCCACAGCTTTAGCTATTCACCCTTCCTGGGTTTAAAAGCAAGCTACGTGCTGGGCAAAGGAGAGGTAGGCAGAGCTTTCCCTGTTGTCCTCATTGCCCCAGAAACCTCGGCCTCCAAACCTGGAGGCTGCTTGCTCAGGACCATCTCCCACCGGGGGTCCAGCCCGAGCCTGGCTGAACAAGCATTTCCAAGACACCCGTTACAGGAGCTTGTCACAAGATCACCCAGCTGTCCTATTCTGGCTCTGCTGGCCCCAGAAACAACACCAAGCACCTGAAATCTCAGAGAAACCTGCTGACCTCTCTCAAAGAATAAGCTGTAAGAGGCACCACTGCTTGATTTACATCAGGAAAACTGTTGTCTGACTTACTTTGTCATGCAGGAGGGGATAAATGGTTCGCAATTCTGCAGCCTCATGCACATAAGCACAGGAGTTCATTTAGGAGCAGGGCAACGCTTTGCATTAGGCAAGGATTATATCTCATTTTTACAAATGGGGGAAAGCCAGCAAAGATGCAGCTGGCTGGCATCCCACCTGGGAACAGAAACCCTTCCAGTCTGCTCCGTCCGCTGGCACCTGTGCAACACATATCCAGCCTGAAGCCCATCCTCGATAAGTGACAGCTCAGCTGATGGTCTTTTTCGGGAATGACTTCATATCTTTCCCTCTCATAGCATGCAGACCAAGCAAGCCCTTTCCATCCTTGCATCTCCTCTTTTTCTCACCAAGTGTTGATGGGGTTGTGCTATTCACGCACTGGTCTGAGTGCAGGAGGTATGGGCTTCAGGGGGGAAGCACCATCTCTGTCCTCATGTTTATTATCTCTGTGGTATGCTGTAATATCTCTGAGGATACGCCTCCCAGCCGGAATGGGGCTGAGCCATTAAGGGGGAGACAGTTCCACGGTGCTGCCGGAAGTCCCAGCTGTGCTCTGCAGTAGCAATAACACCGTGTGTGGAAGATGATCTGCTTATTAGTGACACAGCTACAACAAACAGGGCTGGGAATCAGCACAGCAAGGAACAGATTTTTTAAGCATTTAAAACACTTCATATCCACTATATCATAGATATCTTGTGACAAAAAAAAGCCCCTCAAAACCAAATGAGAGAGGGATCTTTCACTCAGCCTCTTCTCTGAGGCATTGGCTAAAGAAAATTAAGAAAATTGCTCCATGAAGAGCAGGAGGCCTTCAGCCCATCACCTTCTCGTGTATGTGCCCATGCATGTACAGGACAGTATGTATCTATACCTCAGAGTTTTGAAGCCTTGACCAAAAGCTGCCAAGCAATCATCCCACCCTCCCTCATGCAGCAGGGGATTTGCAGGATGCCTCCTTGGTGTGCAGCTACAGCGCACCCCCACACGTGGGTCTCCATCCACCCCCACAGAGCACTTTGGGGATCGCAGGGATCACTCATTCCAGAGTGGCCACGGTGCTGGGGAGAAGACCCCTTGCCTTGGCCAGGCCCATGGGGCCGGAGGACAAACCTTACTCTGTTGAGGCCAAGCACAAAGCTCATCTCTAAGGCTACATTTTCTCCCAATGCTTGTCCCTGACCTCCACATTGTCTTCTCAAAAATGACAGAGGCAACCACAGTNCATGGGGCCGGAGGACAAACCTTAGTCTGTTGAGGCCAAGCACAAAGCTCATCTCTAAGGCTACATTTTCTCCCAATGCTTGTCCCTGACCTCCACATTGTCTTCTCAAAAATGACAGAGGCAACCACAGTGTGAACTAGAATGGGAAATCTTGAGTGCCTGGGGCTTGCAGCAGCCCCTCTCCACCTAAGCTCACCTTGTTGCCTCCCTCCAGAGCTGCACACTCAAAGAGAGAAAGGAAAAGCCCTAAAGACAGCAAAACATCACCTTTTGCAGGCTTGAAGACCAGCGCCTCTCCCAGCCCACCATTTGCTGGGACAGCCCACTCCTCCGAGCACTGATGTAGCTCTTTGGTGGGTAACGGGGTCCAGGTGCTGCCCATCCTGGCTCACTCCTAAATCATCTCTGTATCTGAAACAAGCCATGCCAGGGGATGACAGTGCACCGAAAAAGCCGGGGTCACCCCCAAGCCCCCTTGTGCTGCAGTAACTCTGGGTCAGCCTGAGAGCAATTTTCAGATCAAGGTGCTGGGAGCGACCTGGATGGGAATTACTTCACTTGCTATGTGAGCAGCATTCACAGCATGTGCTCATGGCACAGATGGATAAATTACTATTTTTTTAAAATATATAAGCAGTCCTTTGAGTTTGAAGCACTGGGACTTACAGAAGCAGCAATGCAGTGGAGCTGCTGTGAAAAGCACCAGCTGCATTCCCAATGTGTGTCATGCCTTTCTTCAGTACATTGTGAAGGAGAATAACTAAACATCCAGCTTCTGATGCTTTCCAGCATCTATGTGGTGGTAATAATCAAACTTGAGGAAACCTCTTAAAATGGGACAAAACACACTGTGTCTATGGGAAGGAGTGGGATGCACTGGTTTTATAACTGGCATGGGGATAGTGGCTCTAAAGGCTTGAGGAAGGTAAGTTGGTATCTTTGACTCACTCTTGGATGGCACCATGGGTTTGGGGGGAATAACACAGCTTTTCCTAGCCTGCTGAGTACTACAGGATCTAGCTTCCCACACAGGAGCACAGTTTGGGACTCACCTTGCTCCTGGAAAACCTGGAAAGCCAGTAGAAGCATAGAGAAGTTTGCAACCTGAAGAACCCCCAAGCCCCCTTCATGGAGCCAAGGAGGGAAAAGCAGAGAAGGTGGCCATGCAAATCCAAGGCCAAGACAAGGATAGTATTATTTTAGCCCCTGCTGCTTTTCTCTGACCTCAGTGGGGAAACAAGCACATGCTGTGCAAACCCATTAACAATTTCCTTTTCTATACAATGGAAAATTACACACATTTATCTACCTCCTATGGAGAAGTTTGCATTTATTTCTGTGTTATTTGCAAAATGCTTTGGAAACCACACATAGGAAATAGTCAGTAAGAGGTGATTGCTCCACGTATGTCAAAGGAAGCAATGATCAGGATGTTTTTGGGAGACTATTTTTGTCTAACCTTACCAGTACCCCAACCTGGACGGCACTTAGCAGCCCTGAAGTGAGTTGCTGTTGGAGGAGTGTGTGCAGGGAGGTGTTCATTCTGCTTTGCATCTCTCTGCCGGCAGAAGGCCCCATCAGCATCAACTAATTTAGACAAGGCTGTTATTGCAGAGCAACACGGCTCCTCCTCACCAGAGTGGCACCACAGCTGCCAGCTCATCACCAAGGATGCTCATTTCTTTATCATCTTGGTGCAAGTAGCATTCTCTCACCTGGTGAGATAATAATGCTGGCATTTATAATGCCCAAATTTGTACTGCAGCCCCCTCCCTTGGCATATCCCACTCCATGCTGCAAATATTACTTCTCCCATGATTCAACAGCTGAGATACAGGAATTGCTTTTGAAGGGGAATGATTGAAAGGAGTTTCTCTAGGGAAATCTCTGAGGTCTCCTCTTCCTCCTTCACTAACATCCTCACCCCTTCCCTGCAGAGAAACACAGGAGGGCCTTTTCCTCCCGCTTTGAAGCTCACCCTGGAGAACAAATGCTGACCTGAAAATATGTGTGCAAACTGCTTTATTCAACCTGCACCTTCACCACATATCTCGGCCAAAGCCGGTCAACAAATGCAAATACTACATCCACAAACTGCACTAACCGGTGCGGATTAACCAGAGACCCCCAGCTCCAGCGGTGCCCCAAATCTGGCAGCTCCTGCCCAGACCAGCACAGGAGCACAGCTCTACAGCAGCAGCCATTGCTGGGGTTTTGGCGGCAGACAGTGCCCTCCAGCGGGCCGTTTGCCACCACACCATTTACACATCCGCCCAGAGAGAAAAAAATGGTAATTCAAATTTTGAAATCCCTAAACTAGACAGACAGAGAAAGTGCAGGCCTGCAACTGGGGATGAGCAAGCTGGGGACACAACTGTTCTTTAACTGCCAGCAAAGAGGATTGGGGGGGGG
>VZSC01002508.1:205174-218010 GCA_013398225.1 Steatornis caripensis
GGGGGGGGGGGGGGTGCTTTTTGCAGTCAGCATCTCTGTAAATCAGCATTCATGCAAGCACCAAAAATGCTGTCCCCATCAACCAGAGCAGGGGATCCACATGCTGTAACCTGGCTAAGCTTTTGGGCAGACTCTTGAATTCAAGCCCTGGGAGTGTTTCTCAAGCAGGCTGCAAGAAGCATACACACCCCCCACCCCACCCAGATCCTCAGGTTTTGTCACAGCTTGCTGTAGAGCCCTGCAGCACAAAGCACAGGTGCAAGAATAATCTTTAATTTCTTAAATTAAGCACCAAACCATCTTATTTCCTTTTTTCCTTAAAAAACCCCCCACTGTTTAATTTCAATGCGCTGAGAGGGTAAGACGTATGGCAGTGTGGAGCAAGCACTTTGCTTCCCAAGCTGAGCGAGCAATAAAAAAAATTAAATGACAAGACGAGGAAGACCCTGGGATATTCATTGTCCATAAAACACACCAGAAGAGTTTGTGCAGCCAGTGGCTTGTTTTGGTCAGGGGTGACTGTGCAGGTCACCAGGGTCACAGAAGGTTTGGGGGAATTCCAGGATCCTNTCCCCCACTGTTTAATTTCAATGCACTGAGAGGGTAAGACGTATGGCAGTGTGGAGCGAGCACTTTGCTTCCCAAGCTGAGCGAGCAATAAAAAAAATTAAATGACAAGACGAGGAAGACCCTGGGATATTCATTGTCCATAAAACACACCAGAAGAGTTTGTGCAGCCAGTGGCTTGTTTTGGTCAGGGGTGACTGTGCAGGTCACCAGGGTCACAGAAGGTTTGGGGGAATTCCAGGATCCTCTCAGAGTGGGGGAGACTGCTCCAGGAAGACCTGGTATGCTCGGCCAGGGTGAACCCGGGCACCCCACAGCCACTCAGGGGGCCTGGCCCGCAGCTTCATCTGGAAGGGGTCAAGGCGCAGGCACTCCTCCAGGTCATGCAGCTCCATTGCAGGCTCCTCTACGGCCCTCACTGGTGGCTCCTCTGGGCTCGGGTTCCTCCTGGGCTGCCGTCCCCGCCTGGACGCCCTGCACAGGGCACCAGCAGCAACCAGCATTGCCAGGCCAGCTGTGATGGCTGCCCCAACCAGGATGTCAGCATGGCGGAGAAAGAAGCCAATCCCTGCAAGAGAAATACCATGGCCTCATCCTGCTTGCCCCAGTGGCCCTCCACTGTGCTCAGAGTCACCCATGTCCTCCACATCATGACTGCAGTGCTCAGGTGGTGAGACCTGGAGCTGTGGGTGGTGCTCCAGCAAGGCTAAAAATCTCTCCTGCTGCCCTCCAGAAACCTTCATGGGGAAAGAGCATCTCTCCCAAACCTCCATCCCAAAGAAACATTTAGACCAAGAGCCAGCATGCAGAAAGAGCACAGGGCTGGTGCTACCCCAGAAGAGCACCAGTAGAGCAAAGCCATTGCCAAACCCGTGTGCAGCTACGTGGAGGCTAAAAAAACCTGCTACTATTCCCATCCAAACCTGAAGGGACTTTTTCCTTGACCAAAGAGATAAATATGCATTTATGAAATTATTTATATATGAATATAACACCATATCCAGCCAGTCTGGATAGACTTAGACTGCATAACTGCTTAATGAATTTGGAACAGGCTGTTACCAGTATTTAACCACCTGTTAAATATTCCAGGTTTAGGTGCTGGTGGCTGCATTGACTCACTGCTCCCAAGAAGTGTGAGCCTTACAGAGATTTTTCCATCCACAGCCTCCCTCAAGCAGGGAGGGAAAAAAAAATAAAATCACAGAATCAATCACAGAGTGGTTGAGGTGGGAAGGGATCTCCAGAGGTCATCTGGTCCAACACACCTGCTCAAGTAGGGCCACCTAATGCAGGTTGCCCAGGACTGCATCCAGGCAGTTTTTGAATATCATCAAGGATGGAGAGTCCACAACCTCTCTGGGCAACCCATGATGATTCTCAGTCATCCTCACAGTAAAAAGAGTGTTTCTTGATGTTCAGAGGGAACCTCCTGTGTTTCAGTTTGTGCCCATTGCCTCTGGTCCTGTCACTGGGCAGCACTGAGAAGAGCCTGGGTCTGCCTTCCACCCTCGTTTCACTTACATACGTTGATAAGATTCCCCTGAGACCACTCTTCTCCAGGCTGAACAGTCCTGTCTCTCAGCCTTTCCTCATAAGAGACATTCCAGTCTCTTCCTCATCCTTGTGGCCTTTCACTGGACTGTCTCCAGTATGTCCATGTCTCTCTNGCACTGAGAAGAGCCTGGGTGTGCCTTCCACCCTCGTTTCACTTACATACGTTGATAAGATTCCCCTGAGACCACTCTTCTCCAGGCTGAACAGTCCTGTCTCTCAGCCTTTCCTCATAAGAGACATTCCAGTCTCTTCCTCATCCTTGTGGCCTTTCACTGGACTGTCTCCAGTATGTCCATGTCTCTCTTGTACTGAGGAGGCCAGACATAGCAGCACACTAAAACTTTCAGGCACTGCTCAGCAGAACACAGATGTCACACTGAATTACACCCAATGAACAGAGATACTTTAACCTGACATGGTTAACTGGCACAGGTCACCCCTTAGATGTCTATCTAGGCTGACCTCTGAAAGTTGATGCCTTTGGAGTCCAGTAAAGATCATTTCTCCTTTGAGTACAAGGCTCTCCTCCTGACTTGGATACCTATGCTGTGTTAACATCACTCTTCCTCCCTCCCTGCAGTTTCCAAAAGTATCACCTTTGCCTCCAGTCCACTTACATCTGAGCACCACTCCCAGAGAAGAGCTTCTAAAGCCAAAGGAGGAAGCCTAAGGGGACAATCAGCTGGGAACTGCCTTACAAAGATAATATTACAAATCCTTCCTGTGCCAAGCCCAGAGATCTAAAGCCATCACTTCAGTAGCAGTACCATTTTTAAGCACTGCATGCAACACACATTAGCAGAGGTACAGCTGGCAGGACCCCAGTCAAGGAGAGAGCCCCTTACCCTGATGTGCTCACCCCAGGTTGCACATGGCAAGAACATGCTGCACAAATTATTCATCCATGCACACAAGAAAAACTCCCACGGGAGCCGCGGGAGAAAGCAGAGCTGCTACTTTGTCCTCTACCTGATCCGGGAGCAGGGATGCAGAGGGTTCCAGACTTGGTGGGAGAATGATCTTCGTAGCCCTTTTTGCAGCGGCAGAGGTACGTGCCCACACCATTGAAGCACTCTGCCTCATCCCCACAGAGGCCGACCCCAGTACTGCACTCGTTCACGTCTGTAACAGGGGAATAGGTGCTGTAAGTTGAGTCAGGCTTGGCATAAAAGGGTTTATTCCCAGAGAAAAAGTGAAACACCCACCTTCAACGGATAGTGAAACAAGCTGCAGCTTCTCCACTCCCACCGAGGTGCCAAGCAGCTCCTCCAGCTGGGAGCGCAGGAGCAGAGACACATTTCTCTCCTCCGGCTTCAGGTGCAGCCAGAAGGTGAGCAGCAGGTTGGTGTTGCTCATCCTACAGGCAGATGACAGCCCAGGATGAGGCAGGAGGAAAGCATCACCACCAGGTCCAGCTCTGAAAACCCATTTAGATCTCCCACCCACTCATATTAGATGGTGGTGCTGCAGGCAAAGAATATTTGTGACAAGATGCAGCTTTGCACTTGGACAGAGGGAAAAAGAAGAGCCCAGAAAGAAAGAAAACGGCTCCTCACTTGGAGCTAGGCTTAAGTGACTAGACAGTCATGTAAAGCAAAACAGCAACCTGCAGCACCTTGACAAAGTGTGGCAGGGTCCTTGCTGACAGCTCTAAGTTTTCTCCAGCAGACAGTGCAGCAGGTGTGAGGATCCTTATTTTCTTCAGAGCTTAAATCTGTCTTAGACCTAACAAAGGCCCAGGCCAGCACCAAACACCAATTTCCACCATCTTTCCTCTAGAAAACAGATTTATTCTTTTCTGCTTTCAGGACAAGTTACAGATCACAGGAGAGGAGCAAGGCTGGGTCTCTGCCTGGGGAAGACGAACGAGAACCCAAGCCACCACTACCCAAGAAGGGTTTCAGGTTATAGCAGAGTCGCCTGCCAAGCCAGCAGCACACCAGTAACCCTACCTTTTTACTTCCTTTAACTTTATTTCATTGACTCTATTGGCAGAAAGTTTCAGGTTCTCGTGGATCTGCAGAGGAACAGAATGACCAGTGCTGATTTGATGTTTGATGGGCAGGAGTACAGCAGCAGTTTCTTTTCTCAGTCTAAGTCCCCACCTTATTCTTCCCCTTCACAAACTGCTTGGGATGCATTTGATGTCTCGTAGCCCACTGCTCTGAACCTTTTCTCTAGGAGAATACTAGTTATTCCCATCTGCTTAGCTTCAGCTCAACCCTAGCAAACACAAGGTCATTTGGGAAAAGGAAGGGCAATAGTAGCGCCAGGTAGGTGTTTGGGTGCTAAATCATTGCTGAGCAGCAGTGGATGAATAGCAGCTTTCTATGCTAGGCAGCAGGCTGAACCCTGGTCCCACTCCAGTCTGCATCCCAGAAAGGAAAATTTAGGTGCAGCCCCAAAAGCAGATGCTCATACATTTGCCCTATTTCAGGCTCTGGCTTACAACCTGCCCCATTTCTAGAGGCAAGTTACAAACCTTGGTTGGTTGTTTCTCTGTCTCCGCAATGCTGTCCTGCTGCCTTGCGGTGGCACAGCACTATGAAGGGCTGCAGCAGCTAAACACCAGCCATTATGGCTGGGGACCCTGCCAGGACATCAGCATTAGCCTCAGATGACAACCAGCACAAGCAACTCCTATACTGGTTCATCATCTGGCTTTAACAGAAAATCCCCAGAATGAAGGGCACGACATGGTCTCTACTAGTTGAAGATTTGGGACATCACATTTGTTCCTCTCCCTCTCCCCATGCCCAGACTTACATGACTTTTCATTGAATCAAGACGACTCTTTTGGAGCTCACTTCCACCATGAAGGATCCAATCCTTGGGTTTGATTTCAATAGTTACTTCAAACAGCACATCTACCAGAAAACACAAGATCTCAGCATGCTTAAGCCCATAACACAAACAGGTTCCTTAAAGGAGTTAGTCCTTAAACATTGACAACAGCGGAACAGCTCCATGAGGACATGCTTGTGTAAGCTAGTGCCACATGAGTATTTCCAGAGGTTGTGCATCAGGTAGAACAAGTTGTTGAGTAACATGAAAACAAACCTTAGCTAATGCTCAGTGCTGAATATGGGAATTGATCTTCATGCAAAAAGTATACAAAGCATTAATGTGTATCCCATCACATTCACATTTCTTCAGCTATTATCTTCCCCAAAGGTGGTATCATAATTTGTGATGGGGTCTAAAAGGCCATTTTTCTCAGCCATGTCTCTTTGGGATCAACTTAAACTGCTGTGGCCTACCTGAATCCAGGCTGGCACAGATTTACCAGAGTCTGCTGTTTAAAGCTTATTTATTCAGCAATATTTCTCCTGTTCAATGCTCAGGCTCCTTCTGTATTGACTCATTTTGCAAGCTGTTTATGTGGTTTGCTCTACCATACAAGCCCAGTATTGTGCTGCTTAGTTGCTAATGCTCCCATAAGCAGGTTTTGCTTTTCTCCTCAATCTGAGGAGCAGGACTCCTGCAGGTTTCTGATCCAGGCAGTCATGAGAGACACCCATGAGAGTACATGTGAGGAGGTGAGGCTCATTCACCTTAGGAAAAAAAAAATCGTCTTGAAACAGTCAGCAAGTAATGCTTGAATTCAGACAAGCCAGCATTTATGTCAGGTTTAGCATGTGAACTCATAATTCTCCAGGGTAAGCACAAAGTGGCCAAAGCACAATTGTGGGATTGCAGTGATACCTTAAAAATTAAAGTCTTCAGAGTGATTAGTATGCAGAAGCACCCTTCACTCCTTTCCAAACTTCATGAGCAGGTGGTGTCCACACACAACACCAATTGGCACACTGAACTTAGAGCAGTGTTTTAAGACATGCTTAACTCTTTGCATCACTCACCTCCAGGATGGTGCTGGGATTGCAGTGCCGTGTCATTCTCCAGAGACACCAGAGCAGAAACCAGATCTGTTAGAGCAAGGGAAAGAATCAGGCTGCTAACCTCAGTGTACCAGTATGGTGGGTGAGAAAAGTACGTTACGTATGTGCCACTTGGCAAAAGAGCCATGTGCCAGCAAATTCCTATATTCTGTATTGTACCATTATACTGAAATTAAATATCAAGCTCTAAATGCAATCTACTCTTCTCTAAAGTGGGACATGCTCTTTAGAATGAAAATCACCCCAATAAACCTCTTTTCCATTTCTAGAAGTAGATGAAATGTTATCCTTGTGAAGCTACCAGAGCTCCTACAACCAGTACAGCTGCCTTGGACCCCGATGGAACAAAGCAGCTTGTGTATTAGATGCCAGCAACTGCAAAAGCTAAATAAACTTTTCCCCACATCTACAATGAGGTGGCAAGAACAGTTTGAAGGGGAGGAAAGACTAATTGAAAACATGATCTCTTCTGCCTTTAGGCAGAAATTAATACACATCAGTGGCTAAATGTTTCTGTGAAAGAAGTCTACCATCAACTCCTAAACTTTCTTAGGGGACAAAGTCCTTCCCCCCCTCCCCCCCTAACTTCTGGAGCTCTAACTCAGTTAGCACAGCTAGGAACACCATGCCAGACTACAGCCATGGGAATCAATGCAAGCCAGAGCTGTTTGAAACCAACGTGAGCATTCACAGTCTGCCTTGGGTATAAAGTCATAGCTGAGAAGCTGGCTCCTCCATGGATATTTCAGTGCACTTGTATTAGGAACCAGTCACTCCCTGTTAGGAGGAGTATCATCCCATAGATGCCTATGTTACAACAGATAATTCTATGTCTTCACAAATACCACCTTCCTTGGATACAGGAGTCAGAGTGCTACCGCATGGACCAACTGAAGGTAACAGCCACGCCTACAAATAAAACTTCTCTCTTAAGAGTGCTGCATGACTGGAAAAGGATATTGCACAGTGTTGGGCATCGGTTCAGCCACAAGTAACCCAAACAAAACCTTACCAAGAAGTTTTTCATTCCTTTCTCCCAGATGCACCGTATCTCCAGCAGTCACAGCAGGAAATGGGTAGAATGAAGGTTTTGTACTCATGTTTAGCAGTGGTTCTTCCAGCACTGGTGCCTGCATGTGATGTGCAGCAGCAACCACTTCTTCTGACAGGCTGTTGCTGGCCTGATCAAGGATAGATGATTTGGCAGAGACACCTACATTGCTGCTGGGTGCCTCCGAGGAAGAGACACCCACTGAGCGACATGGGACTGTGGTCACCAGAGTAGACACTGGCTCTACACCCCACTTTGCAATCTCCAAAGCAGATGGCTCAGCTTTACGCCCAGCATCTTGCCCAGCTGGAGCTGCCTCCATCAACACACCATCTTTGGTTTCTCTGCCCTCAGTACCACCATCCGTAAAGCTCCTTTCCAGCTTGGTTTCACCCTGCAGCTGACTGTGCTCACTCAGGTCAAGCTTGCTCAGGTTAGCACTAGACTGAGGATCTTCCTTGAGATTGGGAGAGTGCTGGACCTCTTCATTTGGGCTCACAAGCTCAGGCTTGATCCTGCCACCAGCAGGTGCTGCTGATGGGCCTGGAGAGGCTCTCATCATGGGCAATAAACCTTTTGTTACTACTGTCCTCCAGCTCTCTTTTTTGGAGACCTCCTGGACAGGTTTTTGGGGAGCTGTGGCATCATTTGAAGAGACCACAGTTTCAGAGTCTCTGAATATGTAGTACTGCCCTTTAAAGTGTCCATATTCACTACTTAGGGAGCCACTTCCTGATAGAAATAATACATGGACTGCAGTAGCTTGCGTAGCAAAGATCAGAGTGCCTCGGTTATGACAGGCGTACACCACTTTGTTTTCCACACTTGATGAGACCCCCTGAAAGATTATCTTGTCCTGATTCTTGCTGCAGCCTTCGCTCCCCTGGAACCCCTGGATGTAGATGACAATGTGCTGCTGAGGCCCTGCCCAGATGGTCCAGTTGCACCAGATGTTGGTTTTAATGTCAGCATGTAGTGGCAGGTAAAACATCCCAGACCTATCCTGAAAGACGAGGTGGCAGTTGCTGACAGGGAAGTACTCCATTGCCCAGGGTGTTCCTAGCTCTGACATATCAGAAAGGAAATGCATAGTCAGTGGTTATCGTATGCACCAGGACATGGATACCAATGCTTCTATGAGTGCTGCAAATTGGCACAGAGGAGGGGCCATTTAAAACCTTCTCCTGTTGCAAGATTTCTGGGGTTTCAGCCCCAAGAGCCACATCTCAGCTCTGCAATCAGAACTGAGACCAGGCCCCAGCTTCTCTACAGGGATCTGCCCCTTTGCAGCCCATCCAGCCTTCGGCAGCTTGAATTATGTGGATTTGCTTCCAACAGAAGTTTGGCCAACACCACCACTTGTTGGAAGTCTTCCCCTCCCCAGACAGCTGGGACTATATTTGCCAGGCTTGGAGCGCAGGTGATAGACATAGCCTTTTCCTTGCCCCCACCAATTATTTCTGCCTTCTAAAGATGGCTTAAGGCAAGATATTAAGTACTGGAAGACCTACCAGCACGTTTCTGTTGCTGTCCTCCTGGCATCTGGGTGGTTCTGGATACAGGATCATCAGAGGGCTTCTGAGGCTTTTGGCCTCTTGACACTGTTTCTCCCCACCAGGCCACAGGAAGACCAGGATGTACAGGAGCAATAGTGGAGAAGGCATTTTTCTGCTCTTCTGCATCCACTTGGAGCGCTTCAGCTGTTCTCTGCATTTTAAATCCCCCAAGGTTGGAGTCAGAGGCCAGTTTGTCACTAGCAGCCACACCCTGGTGCTGCATAGGCAGCATGTGCTCCCCTCTCCTCACCCCCCAGGTGCCAGGCAGAGAAGCTGGTGCCACCCCGGAGCTACTGCTCATGCGGTCCTCAGGATGAGGAAGCCCCACACCAGGCCTTGGGGCAGTGGCAGAAGCTGGGGAGGAACCCCTGGTTGTCAAGCCCACAGAGGCTGAGGTTTCTCCTCGCTGGCCATCTGCCTCTTCCAGCACCAGCTTTGGCATCCCAGGACCAAGGCCTCCAGGGGACCCATCTGTGCCCAGTTCAGAGTCTACTGATGGATGGCAAGGTGGTGAAGGGGAGACCGTCTCCTGTTCTCCTGGGCTAGCCGGTGAGATGCTTGCCCTTTGCCTGAAGCTCACAGGGTCTAAGTCCAAAGCAGCTGGCAGAGGGATGACCCTGGACAGAGGCCCCACTTCTAGAGGAAGATGTGCTTCAGGGGTGAAATCCATAGAGCCGAAGTCTGCAGGGACAGGTTCTGCACAGGAGACCATCAGTGTGCGTGTTGTTTCTGTCCCTAGGGCAGGCATGACTGCGGGAGGATGCTTCAGCCCTGTTGGCAAAGGGGGTGTGACCAACCTCAGCTGTGCAGCTCTGTCACTTTGGTAGTGGCGGCTTTTTACGCTCAAGGAAGATGCACAAGCTTTCCCAGCAGCTGGACAGTTGTGTGCTTGGGCATTTTGGGGAAGGCTCCCAGCATCCACAGGGGCTGACTGCAGGACATGACTGCTCTGGCCATGCAAGTGAGGGTGCTCTTGGAGGACGTCCCACTGTGCTACAGGATGCAGCACAGTTTTCTCCTCAGCAACTTCCCTAAAACTTTCCATGTGGAAAATACTCATGAGTTTTGTATATTGGATGCCAGTTGTTTCCAGCTCAGGTTGAGTCACAGACAAATCCCCAAAACTGCTCTGGCATCTTTGGCTTCTCTCAGGCAGCAGATGCAAATGGTCCCTGTTTACCACTTCATATGGGCTACTCAGGCTGGGCATCAGGCCTTTTGCAAGACTATCAGCATCACTGCTCACTGTGCCACCAGCCAAGACACTCAGCTGGGGATGGCTTTCATCCTTCTCTAAACTAACTGTGCTGACCTTCCAGTACACGGTGGTATCTGTAGTCTCTTTGCTTTCTCTTCTGCCAGTGGAGAAAGACTGCAAGCGTGCAGCCAAGTCCAAGCAATTTGTGTGTGTTGGTTTAATAGTAAACTGCAGGTCTCCCAGGTCTTTCAGCCTCAGCGTAGGGTGCAAGACAGACTGACTGTTTTCCAGACCCACACCTGCCAGCTGCAGAAAAGGCTCCACTACCTGCAAGGCATCAAGCAAAGGAGTTTCCAAAAGCACACTTGAAATCCTGTGCGGATAACCAAAACCCATGGTTACATCCCCACTCACAGAGTGACTCTGCCCCCAGGCATCTGGCACCGCAGTGGGGATTAGGTCCCCAGGTGTTCCTCTGCCTTGAGCTTCCTTGCAGTGTTTCAGACCTCCTTGCATCTCAGACCCCAGCACAAAAGGAGCTTTTGTTTCCAGGAGCTGTGTCCTTGCACTGTCATATGGGACAAGCTCAACAGAACTTCCAAAAGCCGTAGTGCCCAGCGCAGTCCCTCTTCTCCACAACAGCCCACCACTTAACACTGTGGTCTTGCCATGGCTCACAGTGCTATGTGTAGTCATCACAAAGCCCAGGACATCTCTTAAGTCTTCAGACCATCTAGACTGAAAAAAGGTATCTTGCTTCAGTAGTTTTGGAGCAGGAGTTTCAGAAATCACATCATCTCTGGAGGAAGATTCCCCTTCCTGGTCTTGGAAGATGTAGTACTTCCCTTTAAATTGTGTCTCCCTGCAGTTTGGTAAGTATCTCTTCAGCAACACAACGTGGACAGCCTGAGCAAAGGTGGCAAAAACATGCATCTCCTTTTTCCAGCAAGCATAAACCACACTGTTTTCCACCAGTGAAGAAACTCCTTCAAACAGGATTTTGTCCTCGTTTTTGTTGCAACTGTCCTTAGTGATAAAGCCCTGAATATAAATTATTATATGCTTTCTGGAGCCTGCCCAGATTGTCCAGTTACACCAGAAGTTTATGGGGGAATCACCACGGTACGCTGGAGGAGAAAGCTCCCCATACTTGCCCTTCAGGACTCTGTGGCAGCTTCTTATAGGCACATATGCCAATATCCAAGGAAACTCCAAACCTGGAAGACAAGAAGCAATAACCTCAATTTTTCCTCTACCTCCAGTTACTAGAGTTACTAGTCCTTACTTCCAGAAGTTATTTTCAAGCTCTCTTATATCCCCATTTTACTACCTCCCACGCCTGTTTACCAAGCAACGTGCCAATTCATCAGCAGGAGAATATGCGAGGAACCCTGTGGCAGGTCCTGAGGTCAAGAGGAGGAGGTCACCTGAGCATGCACCCACACAGCAGCCCAGGGTGTGCTAAAACTGCTGTCCCTTCCAGCCTCAGTGACTGCTCCCACCACCAACTCCTGCTCCACAGGGAGCCAGGCTGTACCACCCCAGAGCAGGGCATGCCCAGGCTTTAAGTCTCACCCTGACATTGCCATGCAGGAGCACAGAGGCCCCAGGACAGCCATGCAGTGGGTGCCACTTGCCCCAGAGAGGCTGGTTCCCATCCATAGGGTCAGGCTATTCAGAGATCAAAGCCGAAGGCTCAGGCAATTGCCACATCAGGACAAGTTACAAAAGCAACAGGCTATTACATTTGCTTTCAGCAGGTGGGCAAAGTTTGCTGTTTATACACCTGCAGAGCTAGGAGGCAGTGCTCTCCTGAAGGTGTTTTCATCCCCTTTGCTTTAAGGCGTTGAGCCAAGCAAGAAGCCCTCAGAGCCTTAGTAGAATAAGCAATATTAGCATCTCACCATAGCTAATTTAACCCTCAAAGGGGGAAATACCTTCACTCGGGCAGTAACAAATAGGGCATTTGCCAAAAATGCTATCTCGAAGTTAGAAGAGGCATGAACCAGCAATAGGTTTACCCTACAGAACACAATTAAAGTTTGGATTAAACTTTTGCTACTCGATGTAATTGCTGCCCAACAGTGATTTACTCCAGCACACTTGCTCCTGCCTCTGAGTTCCTGCTCTGCAGTAAGGGTTTGGCAGCTGTAAGCAGCACACATCATCTTGCACACTAGCACTGATTTTTCCCTTCCTCAGCTGTGTCCACTTCCTTCCCCACACCACCCTGGGGTCAGGTTGTTGCTCCTGGCTTTCCATGAGTGGATGTGCCCAACAAATTCTGGAGAGGATTTATTCGGGCTTAAAAAAAAAAAGCCAGTCTGAGAATTAACTCTTACCTGGTTTAACCTTCTGATACTCCCAACAGGACCCACATGCCTATAAAGAGAAGAGAGTCTTATTGCGGACCTAAGTACCTCTGCCCATATTTGTAACACTGCTCAGAGAGATCCCAGCCCAAGCCCAATGAGAAGGGATAACAAAATACACCATGTCCTGGTAGCTTGGGGTTTTGCATACACCTGGAACAAGGCCCTAGGCCACCTCAGTTTTTTTCCCTGTGATAATAAATATTCACTCCTCCCTACCTTCAAAAGCATTGTTTGATTTATGCTGTTAAACCATAGCCAGTACAAAACCACTCCCAAAACACAGCAAGCAAAGCCCAGCGGTGTCTTAATCCATAGAGGCCATGCAAAGGATAGAGGGATTCATAGGCAGGCAGGACGCCGCACCCAGGAAGGGACTTTCTTACAGGGCACTGAGACCCAGCGTCCCATCACTCACCCCTGGGGCAGCATCCGCAGAATCGCAGCCAACAACATCGCAGTGGGACCTTGGCATCACTCCTGGAGCCTGCCTGCCAGCAGCCAGTCCCCACGCCCAGGGCACCATGAGCAGGGCCAGAAGCATTGGGAAGGGGGAAGGCTTCATGTCAGAGGTTTACTGGAGGCACAGCATTAAAATGAGATTTGCCAGGCTTGGAGCGCAGGTGATAGACATAG
>VZSC01002508.1:218133-264358 GCA_013398225.1 Steatornis caripensis
AAAAAAAACAAAACCCACACACCCCAAACAACAACAACAAACTTCTGTCTCCCTAAAATAATCACTCAGGCAGAGCAAATGCAGGATCACCACCCTTCCCAGCCACTCTCCAAAGCACATCCCTGCAGTAAAGGATAGGGTCTAGGAGCCTGCTCACTCATATACTGCCCTGCAACCCCTGTGATAGCAATTAGCTAATCAATGAAATGAAGCCAGCTGTCATTCATTAGCGACAGACCAGATCTTTCAATTTGCCACCCAGTATTTTGCCTTTCCTGGGTGTTTTGGTGAGAAGGCATATCTGTTTATAATGCATAAAGCTATAAACTGGAATTAAAGTGATGCTGATACCCTGACCCAACCCAGAAGCAGAGCCCAAGTTGCTTGTTCTTTTTTAAAAAAATAAAAAAATCAATGGAGGGGGTGGGAAAAAGCCCTAATGTAAAAGTGTTTTCATGACAACAGTTTAGGCTTCTGCTGAAGTCTGTGATTTCCCCCGTGGTTGAGCTGTCCTGAGGCAGGGCTGAGTGAAACAGGTGAAACTGCCTTGAAACACAAGCAGCTCCTCTCTTCATCTACACTTAGTGAAGTGTGGAAAGCAAATAGCCCAGGCAATGATGTGTAAATTATTAGATGCTTAAAATTCTTTCATCTGTAATAGTCTAACTTGTCATTAGAGGCCACGCAGATAAGGCAATTAGGCTGTTTGACATGCAGCTTTGACAATATTCCTTTTAAAATGTCAATCATCATTTAGCAAAATAAAATAAAAAATCTTTTTTTTTCTTCTAAGTCATCACAGCTTGACAGGCTGATGGATGTTCAGGGACAAAAACACCCATTTTTTTGGTGGGTCAAAACAAGCAGCATGTCAAACCTTCCCAGCTGCCCAGGGTTCACAGCGGCGTTGATGTGAGTGACCACATTCCCAGCTCCTGATTTCAAGCTTTTCCACCCATCCCACGTGCAGTTCCGATGGCCAAAAGGCCAGCAAGAGGCTGTGATTCTTCCAGCGGCACGAAACTTCTCCCATGGCCGTGTGTCTGTAACCACACGCGTCCAAAGAGACACCAAATTCCCTCTCGCTGTCCTACAGCAGGCTTGTACAGACCTGCAAACCCCGCTCCACACTTAACATGTAAATGGGGTTTGCCCTCATGAACATTCAACAGGATTGTGCTTCCAGGATGTAAACCCTGGACGATAAGCATCCTGGCCAGACGCCCTGTTGTGAAACGGGGATGTCCCGAAAGTATCATTTGGTTTGCAAGGAGAACAGGAGTGTTGGCTTGATTTTAGCTTGGCAGATGGTAGAGTGGAGATGGTAAAATAAATCGTAAGGCCAAGTTTATTCTTAATTTGCCGATACGTAAGTATTTCAGTGAGGAATTTTCACATGCAGTGGTTTTGTTTGTTTGTTTGGTAGCTACGTTTTGAGTTTTACCAGGAGTATTTCCATAAAAACCTAAATTGTCTGTTGGGATTTTTGGCCCTTTTGACTAAATCCTTGTGCTCAGTAGTTGATGATTTTCTTATTTATTTTGGGACCATCTGGCCCAAAAGTATCTTTTGGAGGAGAGCTAGTGGGCACATTCATGCTGGCCCATGCTAAGTTGCACAGAAAAACTGCACCACAGGGCCAAAAAACCAAACTGTGGGTCTCATCCTCTCTAACAGCTCCTGCATTCCTGGTTTCTCGAGAAGGGTTTGAATCTCTCCCAGGACAAGTCCAATGGACCCGACATAACCCTCGGCAGCCAGGCAGCTCCAAAGCTGCCGCGGCACCTCGGCTGGCTGCAGCCGCTGCAGGGGACGCAGCCATCTTGGGGACCACCAGTGCGGGCAGATCCATCAAAGGGACAGTCACCAAAACTAAGATAACTTCAGCAACTGCTCAAATTTCCCCTCCNGAATCTCTCCCAGGACAAGTCCAATGGACCCGACATAACCCTCGGCAGCCAGGCAGCTCCAAAGCTGCCGCGGCACCTCGGCTGGCTGCAGCCGCTGCAGGGGACGCAGCCATCTTGGGGACCACCAGTGCGGGCAGATCCATCAAAGGGACAGTCACCAAAACTAAGATAACTTCAGCAACTGCTCAAATTTCCCCTCCACCCCAGGCAGCATGGTGTATGGGAAGCTCCTACTTACAACTGTTCTGCTGTCATTTATAAGGCAGCGTAAAGTGGCTGAGAGCTTGGGATAGATACATTTACCGTCTACTCCCTCTAGTGATTGCATTGCTGCATAAAGAGAGAGGGGAAAGCGCACTGGACAATAGGAGGTTTTTTTTTCCTTTCTTAGAAAATCAAAGTAACTGAACGCTTTCATTTTTTTCCATCGCTTATTCATGATTTTATTATGCACCAAAAGTCAATGGGAAGATCTAAAGGAGGATGAGAAACTAGGAGTTCACTCTTCACCTCACTGGCTAGAAATAAATAAGGTCCCCCCCCAAAAAAGGGTAGCATGGGTAGCAGCTAAACACTGCTGCAAACACAACATTTTCATCAAAGTTGAGAACATTTTTTAGGAAAAATTATAACATCACCGATAAGCTCTTTTTTCAACAGGTTTCAAAAGTTGCGTTATCCTTTGGAGTTTAGCAAGGTGCCCAGCTAAATACCAAGGGATGTGTCCCAGGTGTCCATCTTAGTGGCTCCGCTCCAAGTCCCTCCAAGTGAGCTAACAGTGCTGTGCTTCCAGGCGCTACTCTATTATTTACATATACGTTAGGTAGAACGAGATCCTTGTATTTAGTTACCAGAGATAAGCATCAGTGTAATTCCCATTTCTTTGTGTTACTCGTTAGCTGGATTGATTTTAGGCCTGTTGGGGCCAAAGATGCAATTATGCTCTTAGATACAATTAAAGGTAAGAGATTTCTCAGGAGCTGATGTTTTCCTTAAGTACGGAGTTGGCTTTCCTTGATCACCATCTGCTTTTCATTGATTTAGCTGCTAATCCTCTGGACTGTGTTCAGGGATGTTTTAAACAAGTGATGCCATCCTGTTCCAGTTTATCATGGTGAGTGTTTACCTACGAAGTTGGTGAACTGTAATACTATTAATAAAACCAATATATCATTCAGATGTCATGTTTTATGGGATTTCGACAGACTAATAGCATAAATTGCACATTGGCGGGATGTGTGTAAGAAAATATGTAGTATGGGAGGGCTAAAGTGATTTTTTTCTAAGCCTTTTTGTGTCTTCAAGGCACCTATTCCTTCTTTATCCTGACCCGGGAGTTTGTGGACACCATTATTTCACCTCAGTGGGAGAAAGCTATACGATCCATGTGGAATGTAGATCTTTGCTTAAAGATTCCTGCCATTGATTGCACAACACCTCACATTTGCATGGAGCCCAGGTGTTTGTGTCCACATGTGTGTCTATGTCCAGATGTTTGTGTCCAGATGCTTGAGTGCCTATGGCCAGATGCAGAGTCCAGATGAGCCTATGGCCTTCTCTGTGTAAAGTGGCATAAAAGTTCCTGAAGATGACAATAAACTGTATAAAGTGAGCAAGTCCCTAGCTCTCTTCATGTACCTGCTGGAAGGGTCCAGCTCCTGCACGCCCTATGGCAAGAGCAAAGCCCTTTGAAGGGCCATGGGGACCTGCTGAGGTCTGGCCATGAGGTGGAAGTGCCCCGTGAGCAAACCAGGTGATTTTCCTAAAAACTGTGGGCTGGTGGGAACCTGCCTGGCAGGTGAGCTTGGAGCAGCCCCTTTAAGATCGAGATGAGAAGGGATGGTCCAAAACCACCACCTTCCCTTCAGGGGAAATGGTGCCTTGGTTCATCCACAGTCTGGACAAATTTTTTTGAAAAAGAAGAAAAGGAGTGAAAAAGAAAAAGTGAAAGAAGGAGGAGAAAAAGAGGGAAAAGAAGAAAAAAGAAAAGGATAAAGGAAAGAAGAAAGAAGAAAAAAGAAAGGAGAAAAAAGAAAACTAAAAAGGAAAAAAGAAAAGGGAAAAGGGAAAAACAAAAATGGAAAAAGGAGAGGAGGGGTAGGAGAAAAAGAGGGAGAAAAAAGAAAAGGAAAAAAGAAAAAGGAAAAGAAATGGGAAAAGGGGAGGAAAAGGGAGAAAAAAGGAAAAAAAGAAAAGGGAAAGCAAAGAAGCAGTACACTTCTAGGTCTGTGTCTGGTAGGAATATAACGTTTTTCTAGCCGCAAATTTGCCCCAGGACAGCGAGCAGGTCGGTGAGGTGGCACCTCCTGCCTGTCTTTCCTCCCTGGTAATGAGGGCAGCACTGGAGGGAAAAACACACCGTGGTTACCAAATAAATACCCTTCTCCACAGAGGGTATCAGCGCCCAGCTAATGAATAACCTCCAAAATTCACCACGCTTGTTACTGACCTGATGCACATGCCCCTTGCCCTTCTCGTCTATGGAAGGAGGTGTTTTCCCACCCACACCGGGGGCCAGGGCTTTCCCGGAGGGGTGGCTCCACTGAAGATTCAGGAAACATCCTGGTCCCTCTATTTAGAAGAGGTGGGATTTCCCTGACCTGCTCTCTGGTCAGCAATTTCTGTGCCCATGGCTGAGTTCAGGTGATGGTCAGCCTGGCCGACATGTTTGCTGCATGATGTTTTTGCTTGGGCTGGTGGCAGAGGTCGAGTGCGGCCATCATTCTGCCCTGATGGCAGCAAAAAACCCCCGGAGGTTTCTATCTTTATCAGCTTAAAGCATGGAGCTGTTCTCCAGAATATGTGGTAAAACAGGTTTTAAAAGAGATTATGGACATAAATACTTGCAGAAATGTTTTTTAACAAAATATTTTTAAAATTGAGAAGCTTATGCATCCCATATATACAACGTGCAAGCTGCTGCTTCGTTGCACTCAGCCTGATTTTTTTTCACTCATTTAATTCAGCATCATTCTGATGAACTATTTTTGAAAACCAAAGGAAGTATTTCCCTGCTAATAGCTCCCAAGGCCAGTTTTCTATTGAGGAAGCAGGTTTATAGGTGAGCCCACACGTCCCATGGTGTGTCGGGTCCGTGTGGCTGGGCTCTGGTAGCAGGGGAATGGGCTCCATGGGCGGATGGCCCCTGTCAGAAGCTGCTTGAAGCTCCTCCAGCTCCAAGTCAGCCCTGCCTCAGGCTNGGTCCGTGTGGCTGGGCTCTGGTAGCAGGGGAATGGGCTCCATGGGCGGATGGCCCCTGTCAGAAGCTGCTTGAAGCTCCTCCAGCTCCAAGTCAGCCCCGCCACGGGCTGAGGCTGGGCCATTTAGAGACAACCGATGTGCCCCTGTGATAACACATTTAAGAAGGGGACAAAGGAGCTGTGGTGGACACCTGCAGCGAGGAAGGAGGGGGATGTGAGGGAAACGCCTATGCAGAGGAAGGAGGGGGAGGAGGTGGCAGAAGCAGAGATTCCCCTGCAGCCTGCAGTAAGCGGGCAGGCTGTGCCCCTGCAGCCCGCGGAGGATCACGGTGGAGCAGCCCATGAAGGACCGTGGTGGAGCAGAGATGGACCTGCAGCCTGTGGAGGACCCCACGCCAGGAGAGGTGCCTGCTCCCGAAGCAGGCTGTGACTCTGTGGGCAGCTGTCACAGTCCACTCTTACACTGGCCGTGTGGTGGTGGTTGCCAGCTGGGCCTAAACCACAACACATGGGGAACTGGATTCTGCAGGGAATCCCAAAAGATGGAGAAAACTGAGACGTCACTCCGCTTCAGAAGACAGAGGCTGCCTCCCCTCCTCTTTGACAGGTCCTTATTTTGTTTATGAGCCCAACCTGTGAGCCTTTGCTCCACCAGCAGTGCTGGGGTTGCTGCTTTGCTCTGATGTTTCCCCATCACCTGTTTAAAGGGCATCGCAAGAAATTCACACCTAAAATTGGTGAAGCCCTTCATTCCTCCTCAAACCTTAGTCCTGGCTTTCAGCAGAGCTGCTGACCTGGTGGGTGCCAAAAATCACAGCACCCTGCCGGGAGCCACCAAGGAGGCTGGTGAACACAAAGGGGCCAGGAGGAAGGAAGCACGTTGCTCAATTGCTACAGGACACCCCCTGCTACAGCCATAGATGACCCATGGGGGCTTGTCCTCCTCAGGAGGGAACCAAACCAACAAAAAACCCGCTACCCAAATAGAGAAGGGCCACCGAGGGAACAGAGGTGCTGCCAAGCCGGGTGGCAGAGGAGAGGGCAGTGGGAGGGTGAGCGGTGAGGACCAGTGGCTGAGCCAGTGAGGAAAACAAGGCTCCCCAAAGGGCTGAAGTCTTCCAAGGAATGGTTTGGAGATGTATGCCTGGATGCAGGTGGGCCATGAGAGCACCCCCAAGACAGCCTGGTTGGTGGACAGCAAACAGCCCACGCAGCTAGCAGCAGCTCCTGGTCGCCAAGGCCTTCAGCACCTCAGCACAATCTCAACCCAGACAGATGCCAGGTCAGCACCTACATTGCCTGGTTGATGCTCGGCACAGGTGCCTCACAGTCCAGAGAGTGCGATACAGTAAGTGCTTCTGCGAGGTGGGAGGGAAGGTAATCTCTTCATGCACGTCTTGATTTTTAGCCCTGTAAGCCACTGAGACTGTTTTCAGATACCCGGCTATATCATCCCACGAGCTGGGACAGTATAGCTCTCTTTTAACCTTCTTCAAGCCCAAATTCCCACCTGTGCTCAGGATGGATCCCTCATGATGGTTTCCTCTCCTGTGGCTGTGATGGAATCAGATGAAAGCCAATCTAAGCATCTCCCCAGCAACAGTAATTTCTGCTTGGTGATGGTGGAGAGGAGATCCATGGCTGGGCAAGACAGATGCCAGAAGCAACATCTGGCAGGACCAAAGCCTCTTCCCTGCACCCACCGCAGTGGGATTTATGCCCCCTAGTTTCTCCTGGCAGGGGCAGACACTGCCCTTCTGCCCCAGACTGGGGAGACGGGGGTGTACAAGAGGGCTGGTGGCCTTCTACCTGACCCCAGGAAGTTCCAAAGCCAGGGCTCGCTTGAGAGGACCAGATCTGGATGACCTAGGAGGGCTTACATCCAGTCAGGCACAGGTAGGCTCATCCCATTCCCAGAGCAGTTCCCACCTTCTCCACATCCCAAGCAGCAGGAGGAAGAAAAGGCAGAACGAAAACCCCACAGCAATGATGACGGTCACTGATCCATGTGCCTGGCCGGGCCGTTCATTCTAGTGAGAGGAAACCCAGGCTGCAGGCAGCTTTGTGTCCTGCAAACCACTGCAGAACTGATTTATATTAAAAATAAAGAGCACACAATACCAAAGTGGTTGGGGTTTGTCTATTAATCTCTCAGCGGTCAGCTGCAAACCTAACAAATCCCCTGAAATAGCAACGGGGAGCTGTGTCCTAGCTCATTCCTCCCTGCCCCCTTTTACAGCTAAAAATAATCAATAACGACTGTCCAAAACAGAGAGACCAAAGCAATTTTACAGGCTGCAGTATCATGACTCATATTTTGACTTGTGTGCTGGCTGGGCACAAAAAAACCCACGGGGCTGTGTTTCCTAGCAGCTGCAGTGGAAAATCACCTCCAAACCACCGGGAACCCGGACGGAGGGGCTGTTGTTGTTAGGACAAGCTCCCGCATCCCCTCCTTTTGCTGTGATCCTGCAGTAATGCTTTGCTAGGAAGAAATGAAAATAAAAACGATGCAGAGTTGAGGGCGACGTTACCCCCTCTGCTTTATGCAAGCAAGGGCTAATTGTACCACCTGGGAGCAATGAGCCCCGGGGAGGCAGAGGTGGTTGTTATTCTGCTGGTAATAGCTGTTTTCAGCTGCTGTAGGCAGCAGAAGGGACTTGTCCAGGGTTTCCTTGGGTGGCAACAGTGCTGGAGAAGATTTCTGTCTGAATCTCCATCCTGAAGGGGCCATCCTCCTCCCTGGGCAGCCACCCTGCTCAGGTGGGTCCATCGTCCCTCATCCATGTCTGCATGCAGCCGTTTTGCCTCGAGAAGCAGCAGCAGCAGCACCAAAGGAGATGCCAGCAACAGCCAAACCACAGCCCATTTCCTCTGTGTTGACCACAGAGCCAATAACAAAAACTAGCGTTTCCCACATGGCTTGCTGCTGTGCTGGTTCCCACCATGTCCAGGGAGCTTGCTGTGGAGGGGAAGACACAGCCTCGCCTCCCTGAGTTGGCATCACCAAACCAGGGAAAACCCAGCGCCTTGGGGAGTTCCCTGACTGTGCAAAAAAATTAGTTATATTGCTCACTTCTGCCCCAAAATAGCCTGTCCAGGGCTCAGAAAGGTGGTGGTGTGATGCCAGTGCAGCATTGAGTAGCGAACCGATGCATTAGTTCCCACCACAAACTTTCAGGATGACTGTACCTAGATCCATGTGCTGAAAAACACGTTATTTCGGTGGCTGGATCCCCTCTGCCCCACCGCATTTCCTTTTCTGCCACTCTATCACAGCAGCAAGTGTGGGTGTTAGGTGGCTGCAATCCTTTGCCGTTCCTCTCCTTGCTGGTTTGTTATTGCAAAGCTGGTGGAGGGGGGAAAATCCTGACCTCCTCATTAAAAAAAAAAAAAAAGCTGAAACGTCCGAAAAAAAGAAAAGAAAATAGAGGCCAATAAGGCTGCAGTCAGATACTTGTGGTGCCTAGGTAGGGATGAGGGACACGCTGCTGAATACTTGAGCAGATGCATGCACCAAGCTGGTGGTGGTGAGCAAGGGCTGGCGGTGGGCTCTGCAGGGATGCTCACTGCCCCGCACCCAGATGTGCAAGGCCAAAGAGCTTTGAAGGCAGAGGCAGCAACCAGCTGCACAGTGCTTACCTACACCAGATATGCTTTATCTGGGCCGATAACCCCCTCTCTTCCCTTCTCCTTTGGCCTCACCACAGTCAGCAGCTACTCTGGGAGTCTGGCAGTGCCAACGCCTTGCAACTGTCTGCATGGGAAAAGGTTTCATTTCCAACATGCTGCCACTGCCACCAGCATCACTGGGTGCACAGTGACGCTGGGACTGGAAGGCGCTGGAGGCAGGCAGCAGGGATTGCTGAGGCATTAAAAGCTCCTGCGATGGTAGCAAAGAAACGAGCACTTTGAGGATGATGTTGCAGCCAGGAAGCGGTTTAAGAAACAGTGCAAAAGTTCAAATCGAGAACACATCACTGCTTTTTCCTTTAATGCCTCTGACCGCACAATTCTTGAGAACAATGTTACTCCTGGTACAGAGCTACTGCTTCCTGCTCTTGATGAAGATTTTGACAAGCAAAGAGAAATGTTGAAAATCCAACAAACAGATCATAAAAATAAGGACAAAGACCAGCTCTGAAAGGCTGCAGGAAATGCTGCTTCGTACACCCACGCCACCGAGCTACTGAGGGACTGCAGCAGCAAAGCCAATAAAAGAGATAGATCCTTCTTACTGCTCCACACAGGGAGCAAATGGCTTCCAAATACCGTGCCTGGCAGCATCACTTGGGAAACCATCCAGGTATGAGCCATCACACTTCCAGCTTCAGCCAGAAGTCAGGCAATATTTTGGTGGAAACCCCTTGGGGAACAGGCTGCTCAGAAGCAACTCCATTCTGCACGTGCAGAGGGTGTTCAACGAAGTAAGTGGCAAAACTGTGTCTGATTTCAAGGCAGACACAAGCTCACCCTGAAAGGTCTAAATCCCAGGTGCTTTGTGCGTGCTCTCAGGGGTGACGAGTGAGTCTGTGCTGGCAGCAGCCTCCAGCCTCAACACCAGGTCTTCAAAAGAAAATCAGAAACACATCCAATTCATCCAGCAGGACGTTCAAATGACCGTGGCAGGAATGTGAACGTCCTCAAACAACAGACTGGAACCGCTATCGAAGGGATATTTCCCCTCCCTTCAGCCTGAACTTTCTTTTACTTCTGCTAATGGCTTCACATTAAGAAATACAGATGTTAAAAACGGCAGCTGGTGCGTGACACTTCCCCGCTCTCCTGGCCAGCTGGGCTGTGCAGGAGCTTGGCAGCAAAGGCTCAGCTGAGCAACAGCTTGCAATAGCGGAACAACCACCAACAGCTACAATGGTTCCCCAACTGAAATGAAAAATCCCACCTGGAGTAAACACCAGGATGATGGTTGGCTAAAAAGAAATAGACCAAGCAAACATTACAGCCCTTCCTGGCTTTGAAAATTAAACTTAAAGAAGCCAATAAGAGGTATCCTTGGCAAAAGTATTTGTAAAATAGTATTTTGAGCCCCACTTCTCTGGATCTCTGTCCAAAGCAACTGGGCTACGAATGCCTGCGCTGTCGCAGGGGAGGCCGTCCTCACTGGGCTGGGGAAGATCTTGTACAAGAGATAACCCTGCAGGAGTCAATTCATCTGACAATGCATATATACATATTTTTAACAAATAGGTCTGTTAACAAATAGGAACAGGACCTTACATCCCCCAATGAGACTGGCTGGTGCCTATTAGCCAAGCACCCATCAAAAATCCCTTTGGGCATTTGTGCTCAGCTGGGTATCATGGGGCTTGCATAGCTTCAAGGCTTTTGAGGTCTCCAGCCCCAATTTGGTTGGAAATGGCTCACCCACCACCACCCTTGACCCGGCAGCATGCTCGCCATGGAACAGAGGGGTTGGGAGAGCTGACCACATTCTTTAAACACAGAGGTATTTCAACAGCCAGGTTTATGACAAATGATCCTAATGAAAAGCAGCTGCCTCATACCTGTAAACAGGATTCTCTATGCAGCATTTTGCCCTAATAGAGTAAAATCAGAAGATAGGCATTTTTTTTGTAATCTATAGAGAAAAAGACTTGCAGTCTCAAATCTAAACATTTCTGACAGGCCAACACTGTTGGTTGGAGGGGGAGAGTTTAGGGACAATCGTTTATTGAAATAAGTTATTCAAATATGTTCACTAAGACTTGAAGCCCACCCAAGGCTTCGCTCTGCTCACACCTCCCTGGCTTTGGCCGAGGTTGAAGCACACAGGGCCTGCTCCAGCCGCCCAGCTCTGCTGGGCTGGATCTGCCAGGCAAACCCTCCGCTGCCGTCACACCAGCATTTGGGGACAATGTCCTTCCCACGTAAGTGCTTGGTCAGGGCAGCACTGGTTTGGGAGACAATCTGCATATGAACACGCCAGCCTGTGCAAGAAAGCTCAGCACAGAGCTGTCAAGTGACCTCAAACAGCCTTAAGTATATTCCCCTGCCTCCAGCCATGATGTAAATCCCTCTGGCAAGAGAGATACATTTTGTATCACACAAACCTCTTCACTCCCAGCCCTCCCTCACTCTCCCAGGTTGGTTCCTCTGCCAGATCCCTCCTCGCTGGCCTCCCCAAGCTCTGGCTGGTGGCTCAGCCCCAGCTCCTGCTTGCCAGGCTCGTCCCCAGCTGTTTGTGTCATACGGCCATGGAGAAATCCAGCTTAACCTTCCTCACCGAGCAGCCACTCGCCCCAATGAAAACTTGTCGATGACATGAAGTGAGCATAAGCTGGGGCTGTGGCATTTGCCTGAGCCAAACCATCTCCATCCAGGACAACAGTGGGTGTGCCAGCAGTCAGTGGATATGGACACGGATGGACAGTGCAGCAGAAGCCTGTGTGAGAAGCCAGGAGAGTTGCCATGGGCCAGGGCAGCTTACCTGTCCCTTCCCACCTCTTCAGGCATTGGGGCAAAACACCTACCAATTTCCAAGTCGCCTTACCTTCCCGGGCAGTTACACAGCCAGCAAAACCAGCCGAGAAATGGCGTTTACTGTTTTCTCCAAGTGTATGGTCTCCTGTGGAAGGAAGGCGCAAGAACCAAAGCATTACTGACATAAACCTCAAGTATTAGGTTAGTAGTAGACATGAACATGGCCACCACCGAGTGATACCAGCTTCTTCCNTGGCATTTACTGTTTTCTCCAAGTGTATGGTCTCCTGTGGAAGGAAGGCGCAAGAACCAAAGCATTACTGACATAAACCTCAAGTATTAGGTTAGTAGTAGACATGAACATGGCCACCACCGAGTGATACCAGCTTCTTCCCTTTCTCTGCTCACTTCTTCTCACTTGAGAAGTTGGCAAGTTTTCTGCAGAGCCAGAATTACTCTTACTTCAAAAGCCTGAGCTTTAGGACTGTCATTCTGGGAGCTTCATCAAAATGAAAACAACAAAGTAAATGAGCATTACCTACATGCAATGGCTTGTTGTGAAAATGAGGAAAGTAATTATCTTCTGTGCAGTTATTACAGAGTTGGTGTTCTTGCATGTTCTACTGCTTGGTAACTGCTACAAATTTTGTATATTAAGAAAACAAAGATTTTCAGGCCAGTTCCTGACAACACTACTGAATGTGAATGTAGGAATCAGCACCAGGTCAGCGCTGGATGGACCATTGGCCTATCTTCACCTCTAACAGCGGTCACGAGCAAATGACCAGGGAAGTGTAAGAAAGCAAGACGAGCACGTACGGTATTTGCCCTAAAAGTGCTCTCCTGACTCCAGCTGGTTTCAGCTTAGAGTCTTCTGAGCCAGATGTGATTTCTGCTCAGTGACACCCATCACACAAATACCGCGCTCCTGAAGTAGACTCCCTTTTTCAAGTAATTGCCCAGTATCCCCTTGAACCGTGTAAATGTTTAGCATCCAAAAATCCTCAGGCAGGGAGCTCCATGGATCCACTGCCTGCTGTGTGTTAAAAAAACCATTGGTTTTGTTGTGCTTCTGGCTGTGACACTCATGATTTTGTAGCCCTCTGTCATGCCCCTCTTCAGTAATTTCTTTCAAACTGAAGACTCATACCTCATATAGACTGAAGCTGCTCAGTGTGGATCCTTGTTGTCTCCTTCTGCACCTTTTGCAGTTCTCCTCTGTCTTTTTTGGATGAGGAAACCCAAACTGTGCGCGTTATTGAAGATACAGATGGACCATGGATTTAGAGAGCCATAAACACATACTCTATCCCTTTCCTTGCCACTTGCGGTGTGCAATTGGCTTTGACCACTTCCCACCACTAGCTACAGCAACCCCAAGATACTGCTCCAGAGTGGCACCAGGTTACACTACCTTGTCCCCCCACTGCGTCATCTTCCACCTGATCTTCCTTTACGTCTACCTCCCATTTTACTTGGCCTCCTACAGCCCTTCTGAACTCCTTCCGGGCTGCCTGTGGCCTCATCACCACCGTCCTCAGAAACTTCCATCTCACAAGCAAGTTGTCTCACCCCACTGCTCAGCTTCAGTTCAGCATGAATATGCTGAAGATCATCTTTGTTCCTATAAGAAGCTGTCATATGTTCACCTGCCTAGAAGCAAAGATGGAGAGCGAGAAGGATGGTCCAAATAACAGAGGTCTAATTTCTGTTACAGAACCTTTGGCTCTTCTCAAAAATGTGTGTGTCTCAAATCTTTAGGCTCTTTACTCCTAGAGCAGGGCCCAACATGTGCCCAAGAGGTTAGGGACAAAAGCTGTTCCCTGAATTTTAACCTGTATTTATACAGCACATCTCAGATGCTCTTTTCCTCCGCAGTAGCCCCATGAGTCAGCGTGGAAGCATCCTGCAGCTGAGTTTCAGAAGTTACGCTTTTTCCTCAAAAAACGTTGGCCCAGGAGGATATGACACAGCTGGTAAGAGCACTGAGCTCTTCTAACGCTTTATCCTGTTTCTTAAATACCAGACTATTTTTCCTCCAAGTGTGTGTTTATAAAGATTTTCAAATCTTAACATGAACAAAAATTCCCCAGAGTGGAGGCTGGCATCACACCACGCTATATATCATTATAAAAGACAAATTCCAGACACTGGGATATTCAGAACAGACCAGAAATAAAATGAAGAAACACAAGGGGAATTTAAAGCGAAGTAGGTGGGAAGGATGCTTGATATAATGTTAAAGCGGCACTCGTATTTAAGCAAATGCCAAGTGACTAAATGAAACGCCGGTTGTTGCATTTTGATTTTGCCAATTTGGGCCCTTTCATTTCACAGATCTCCCTTCTGGGGATAGAAACAATAACATCAGCCCCAAAGCACCATGTTTACATGCTCATTCTTACAGAACTACAGCCACATAGGTATTCTGGCTGTTGTTTAGCCCCTAGAGATATGCAAGGTATACACACATATTGTATCTAGAAATAAGCTATTCACTGTGTTTTTGAAACCACTGTGCTTCACTTGAAATCATGGAAGAGATCTATACCCAGGGAAAAAAAAAAAACCAAATATTTTTGTGCATCAGTTTTCCACCAGGTTTTTAATCAGGTTTTTCCTGGTATACAGGAGTGGGCCAAGGTTCCTGCCTGCAGTTCCTGGTTTGCCATTGACCATGAAGTCCTTCCAGCTCTGAAGATCATGGCTGCTGCTCAGCAAACTGCAGGCCCTCCATTTACAAAAACACTCCCACAACAAGCTTTTTTTTCCATCATTGTATACCCCCCTTCCGTCGCTTCTCTGCAGAGGAGGGCAAGAAGTCATTTCAGTAAGCCTCAGCCGGCAAGAGGAGTGCAGTGGGTGAAGCCCACCATCTTGAGCTCATCTACACGAGACTGGGTGCAGCACCATTCTTGCCTGGCTTTGCTGGTCGAAGTGCATAATTGCTTTATTACAGGCACGATGTAGGTCTGAAATCATGCCGGCCTCTAACGCTTTTTTTTCCCCTAGCCTGGTGAAACTGGGAGAGGTGATCTCTTTATTATTTGGGCTTCTCCTATTTACTACAGTGCTTTAGGACACAACCCTGCACACTCATCAGTTAAGAAGGTAAAAAATAACTACTGGGTTACATAGGAGCATGCTCTCTAGACAGGCACTTTGGGGATGGATGTAAATAGTATGGCACAAAGATGTATCCTGTTCAGCATACGCGGCTTAAGGATTTCCTGTGATGTGTGCAACAGCAATGGACAAAGCTGTAATCTGCGAGTCTCCTTATCCCCATTTGACCTCTGCAATCTCCTACAGAGATCAAAGTTCACTAATGTCCTCTCTTGGTTCAGATGAGGGACAAAATAGTGTTGCTGAATTCAACTACAGCTTTCTCTGTGGAGAGGTTAAACTGCAGCAACTTCACTTGCTTCTCCAGGCAGGAGGAACAGGGACTTGGAGAGTTACCCAACACAAATTAAACAGGTAATTCATTTCATAACAAGTGCCCTTATTCTTTGGAGGCATGAAAAGGCAAAGGACTGAATCATAGAGGTGGGGAATGAAGAACTCTTCTAATTATTAAGTACCATTAAAAATTTCAGTGCAAAACTCATCCATGTAATTAGGTCAGTATTAACTACTCTGAGCGAATGACTCAGATCTCTGGCATTAAACACCAGTTACATACAACAAACATCCTAAAACAGGGAAAATCCAAAACAGTCCATCTGAGAACAAGCAAATACAAACCAGAGGAAAGGATATTACACTGTTAACCACCCAACTGAGAGCAGAACCGGGAGGTCCACGATCTCTTTTGCCCCAAACCACATTCAGAGTAGGGGAAAAGCACGTGCACACGTGAGAGAATCCTCACATGTGCTGGAACCATCTAGAAAGTGGGATAAAGAACCATGCATCATCTGACAATTACTATGCTGGGTCCATGCCAGTTCCTCCTCCCAAGACACAGGCACATATTTCACTTCTCCTTGAGCAGGGAAACTTTCTAGGAGGCAGCTGCAACGACATCACCCAGCATGGCTCAGACAACACACATGAGAGCTGGAAAATATGACAAATTTTGGCAAATGCGATATTGGTGTAGCAAATAGTAGGAAATCAGTTCCAAAGTCAAATCAAATGTGACTATTTTGAAAAAGTTTGAGATGCTTCAGTTAGAGGTCCAAACTCCTCCATAATGCCCCTACTGTAGCATTGACTTTCCAGCAGCTCCGAATCCAATTTTCTCGCAATTAATATTCCCTCACTCATAGCTAAAATGGTTTCCCTTGCTTTCCTGTGAGGAAGAAAGGACAGGAATCAAAAAAGCAGGAAGCTAGAAGAGAATAAATGGATAATCAGCATCAAGTAAGAACTGCTGACACACATCACATGAAGGTATACTTCATGGAGGAAAAAAAGCTCTGTCCAATGCATCGTGCAACTGATAACTGACTACCTACAAAACTTTCAATTTTTCCCATTATCCTTTGTCACTAAAATATCACAAGGGTATCAGGTTTAAGTTACATCACCAATGGCTGGCCCACCAACATCCCCTGGGGATGGTGGAACAGTCCATTCAAAAAAGATATAGATGAATCATAAAATAAAGGTACCCTCCATGAAACATCCACGTGCCATATGGATTCTCAGGGGGCAGCATCTCCCTTGGTGCATGTTTTCTTCATGCTGAGCGTGCTTCAGTAGCACTGTGAAGCTTTTACTGAGTAGAGATAGAAGATGCAGNGATGGCTGGCCCACCAACATCCCCTGAGGATGGTGGAACGGTCCATTCAAAAAAGATATAGATGAATCATAAAATAAAGGTACCCTCCATGAAACATCCACGTGCCATATGGATTCTCAGGGGGCAGCATCTCCCTTGGTGCATGTTTTCTTCATGCTGAGCGTGCTTCAGTAGCACTGTGAAGCTTTTACTGAGTAGAGATAGAAGATGCAGGAGAACAACCTAGTATACTCTACATATGTACCAGTTCTCACACGACACAGTGTTCTGCCCAAAGACCCTGTTTCAAGACCTGTATTCCTAAGAGTCTCAGCTCTCAAGAGCAAGAAGCAAGTTTGTTCTGCTGAAGTCAATTCTTCAAGCTTTTAGGTGCAGATTTCTGGCTTTGATAAGGAAATGGGGATTAGTACTTGTGTCCACTCCAAATTGTGAGGGAGGGAAGAGACAGCTGACTAATGATTTTCTCATTCTTGGAGTTCCAGACACTGAATTTTCATACAGGACATAATTATGTCGCAGAGCTCTGCCAGAGCCTGCAGTGAAGTTTAGGAAAAAAAAAAGACAAATTCCTGGAAGATATTTTTATTGCTCGTCACTAACCACCGTGGTCTAGAAGCAACTTCTAATCATGATTAAAGGCTCCCCCGAGCTACCAGAAGCTTTTCGTGCTTACACTGAGGGGTCTGAAGGACCAATCTAGCCTTGGTTTGGCCCAATACAGCTCTTCCTAGAGTGTAAGTTAGAACAATCCAGGTTATATTTATAAAGAGAACAGATGACAGCTCTAGTAACAAGAATAAATTCTCAGACTAGCTCCAACGAGGAACCTCTCTGAAATCTGGAGGGCACAAGCAAAGCTACGTTGTGCAGTTCGCCTCTCCTGAAATTCACCCAATTTCTAGGTATCTTAACACATGGCTTAGGTCTCAACTTTTTTTGATCCTGCTATTCACCATTATCTTCATCTAAATGTCATTAGTATTTTTACTGAGCACTTGGGATTGTATCAAAACTACATAGGATAGGTTTAAGAAAAACACAATTCACTGGCCTCTCTGGCATTTATTTTCGCATAAGCAAAGTGGTCAACGGCTAACAAGATGATGAGATTTTCTCTCTCAGGTCTCTTGGGCAGCTGCCAAACCTACGTCTAAAGCAGAAGTCTGTTTCCTCCCATACGAGAAACATTGAAGGGAGAGGAAAACAGACAAATTCCTGTGGTTTTACAACTTAAAAAAAAAAAAATTCCCTCACTTTACACTGTATGTAACGAGGGATCCGTCTTAGCGAGGGGTCATTTGTTCCTTCGGCTTAGCCTATTATTTCCTAACCTGGCTGTTGCTTACTTGAAACCTTTTGCAGTGTCTGTAACAGGGATTTTTGCCCCAATTTTTTAAATCATTTACATATGCTTGAATATGGGACAATACTAAATGCAAACAGTGATGTAGATTTTGGAAAAGAAGAAAAACACACGGGGCCTCTAGGAACACAAACGTACTTCTATTTTCTTCAATAACTTTATGGAAGAATATTTCAAATCTCAGTAAAATTTTGGTCTAAGATTGGATATTTTTAATCTTGTCTCTACTCACAAGGTGAGCTTCCAGGTTTGATTTCTGTAAAGGGTTGACAGATGCTAGCCTCCCTACTTGCCTGAGTAGTTAACAGACTGAATGTGAATCCCACTACTGTTTCCAGCTCTTATCACAACAGTTAACCATCTAATGTTACAAGATACCAGGAAAAGAGCAGCACAAAAAGTAATGGAAACATTAAGAAACTGAGTGGTTCTACAAGAAAACAGGGCAGAGAAGACGTGGAGGGATGACATTGTTTTCTGAAGTTACAACTCAAATTTATTGTACAAACGAAAGGCTTGTCTTGTTAAAAGGAAGTCACAGGTTTTATGGAGGGCTTTCAAATACTCACCGCACATGCATTCCTGCTGGTCTTCCAGCATAATGCATATGTGGAGTCCCCAAAAAAGGCAACATTCAGACCATCGTGAGATAATTGACTTTTCTGGAGGAGGAATATCAGCAACAGTGGTAGGAGTAGTGGGGAAAAAACAGATGACACATTTCAGCCCCAGAAGGAAACAACAAATGAATGAATCACCCCTCACATAGCAGAAACTGCAAAAAGCAGAACTCAGTCAAAATGTAGCCAGAGAGATGGAGGAAGAGGAGAAAAGGACGCAAGAATACAGCTGCAACAGATACGAAGCTGCAGCTCTCAGCTTTAAAAGCTAATAGGGGATATCCAGGGATCATTTCTAGCCCTTGTAGAAACTCTCTCCAAATCTGCCCAGAGCAGTTTTGTTTAAAGCAATGACAATGGCAGTGCCAGTAGAAAAGCTAACTTCAAAATCAGAAACTTTAGTTTGATTTGCAGCTCAGCACTTTTCGCCCCCACTTAATCCACTGTTCGAAACAGTTTGAATCAGGCTCTGATAGAAGGCAGCATTGTTTCCTTTTTTAAAAAGCTGAATTCCCAGGTTAATTCCCTGTGAACATTGTCCAAACTGTCCCTTTCCTCTGAAGTCGAACAGACTGTCACTGAACATGACTCCACAAAAATCAAGTACCTTGAGACTCTTTAGCCCGAGGGACCCAAAATCCATCTACTGGGGAGGGGAATATCCATCTGTTCTGGTGAATCCAGAGAGGTGTTTTTGTTTCTCAGTAAACCTTGAGGTTTACTGGAGAGGGAAGCACTTCATCTCCACTAGCAGCTGAGACAACACAGGACAGAGGGGAAAAAGACATGGCAACAACAAGGCAAGAAAGATGGACACATTTAGATAGTGAGCTCAGCAGCAAAGACTGGAAAGAGTGATGAAGGTCACTGCTTGAAGAAAAGCACAGGTAAGTCAAGGAGCCTAGAAATTAGAGGTCTGATTGGTAATTTTCTCTCTGTAACATTTGAGATTGTGCAAATTTCTATCTTGATAAATCTTTGGCAGGAAATTCAGTACGTATTCATATGAATCCCTCTCTCAGAAGAGAGTAGGGTAAGACGGAGAGAACGGCCTGACCTAAGATCGGTAACTTCACAGAACTCAACCAACAGCAACGATCCCAAAAGTAGAAATCGCATCTCTTCATTGTCCTTCAGGGCCGAACAAATTCCCTTTGTGCCACCACAAAACTGACATCCCAATATACTGAAGGTCACAGCTCAGTCACACTTGTCAGGCCTCTCCAATTGTAACACACACCAGACAGGCTACTGCTGACCTGAACAGAAAATCTGGGCTATAAACTTACACGGGCAAATTCTGAATTCTTCAGAGAGCAAAGATGCTGCATGCTGCCAAGTGACCCAGCCCCTGCAGCAGGGAAGGGTGCTGAGCTATAAGCACGTAATGCATGGTTTGAAGTTCTTAGGCTGGAGGACAACTAAAAAGAAAGGAAAAAAAAGAAAAGAGATAACTGCAATAACCTACAAATATGGAAAACAGAGCAAAATTTGAGATCACACAGGTTTGTTCTGTATTTACATAAATGTCAACAGACCCTGAAGTGACAGCTGACACACGAAGACCAGCTTAGGTCCAACTCTCCTTGTTCAGTCAGAGGTTACAGGGTACAAATGTTTTCACTGACAAATGAAAACAGACCGTACATCTTTTGAAAAGGCTTGTGTGCAAACTCCACAAGGCGCTGTTCAGCCACCCTTCAGCAGTCTTGCCAGAGTTGTTTAAACACTACTTTGGCCAGGCTGGGCCAATACAAGTATTATAAACTATGATCAGCAACCAAAGACCTGGTCTGAGCACAACAAAAGAAAAGAAAAAGTGATCTGCTCAGTATTTCATCAACCCCAACATTTACAAAATTTGCTTACATCTCTCAACATACAGTTTGTAGTATGATGTGCAGCTACAGGAAAAGAAGACATCAAAACATTCCTGTGAGGTGAAGATCAAGACTGGCTCTTTCTGACCCCGTCTTTATTCAACTTTCCTTCTTGGGAAAACCACTAGCAGATGTCTCTCCTCACATAGTATGGGGCTTGTCGGCCGTGACTGGGCTTCTGGAACTGCGCTTGCTTTACTAAAGTTCTCACTCCCACTCCTGCTCTCATCTTCATCCATCAAGAAAGAGGGCAACAGCTTTAAAAAGTTTGAGAAAGAGGCTGAAGAGAATTTGAAGAGTGATGTCTCGTGCTCACGCTGTGACATTCCTTTCTGACCACCTTGCTGCATTATCATCTATAAAAGGCATCCATTAATCAGCGCTCTCAGCCCTATTTGCTTGCTAAGTTGGTTTCATGATTATTACATGAGGAGGAAATAGTTCAGTGTAGAGGGATTGGTGCCCTCAGGCAAACACAACTACAGTGGAAATCTTACACATATGAGGTGTAATAAACCGGAATGGAAAGGAGGACAGATTTCAGGGAGTAAACTGCTTACTGTAAGCTAGATCAGCACAAGAGCAGTAACTGATAAGACCTAGATTGCTCATTACCACATCACAAAGCCTCAAATTAAGAATTACCTGCATGTGGATCCGTGCTGAACTGTATACCTAGCACAGAAGTCTTGCCAAATTCTAGTCAGCATCTTTCTCATATTCTCCAGCCACAACTCTTTTCAAGTTTGGCTTTCAGTGCTTCCAACAACGAAAAGCAGAAAGGATTGTCAGGAATTCTGTTATCACCAGTCCTGTCAAGTGCTATGTTTCACTCAAGCCTACACAACACCATAAAACCAGGCAGGGGGAGAACGGATCCAAGCCTAAGTGCACACAGTCCAAGTAACCAACCGGCAGAAAATAATTTATTTAGAAAAAAGGGACTCTATCCTCTAGAAGATAAACATTATAATTTGTGCATTAATCATCGCTCATTTACCTTCCTTATCCAAACGCCTGTATTTTCTCCTCCCAACTGGATCGAGAAGCACAGGCCTGCGCCTTTATACAAACAAGCTAATGGATTCTAATGGCTTACACTGATGCAATGTCGTTTAATCACAGAAGCACTTCATTTTCCCCCGCTGTATTCGGGGAAGGAAAAAAATAATCAAGAAAGACTGCACCCACAGTCAGCTGTCTCATCTAAACACCTCTTATTTCAGTTTTCAGATTCCATTATTTCCATTATAGTCAAATTTTCTCATGCTTTCATCTTAGTAGATGCTTTCCCGTAAATTTAGGAAAAAAAGAAATCCATCTTTAGCTGCCTATATTTCCCAGATCACTAAGTAATCCCCAAAAAGTCATTCATATATTTATTTTATAGTAGTTCCAGTTTTGCTCAGTTTCCTCAACTGTAAACATACTTCATAGGAAATCAGTCCTTGTTAAAAAAAAAAATCCTAATTTAATTACATTACTTTCACTTTTCATTTAAAGTACTCAGTCCTCAAGCAATGCTCCAAAAACCAGGAACCAGCAATCAGGAAAAAAAAAACTCAAAACCCAAACCACAACCAAGCCAACCCAGATACAACCACCTAATACTGTATCTGCTTTTTAAAGACTTTTCCATCTTTCTTTCCTGCCAAATCCCTTTCTCATCACACCTTGTTTCTTTTGGTTGCATTCCTTTTCCTTATCTCTGTTCTCTTGTTATTTATTTCACTTACTTCTTACTCCAAACACTCCCAATTCTTTGTCAAGACAATTCTTTCTCCATGGGAGCAGACCAGAGACCCAACCAGACAGTACAGTCACCGGTGCTTCTCCACACCCTGAGTAAACCAGACCAGCCTGTCCCATTTCTTCTCCAGAACCTTTTACTTATTTAGCCTGCTGGGACCATCTGCTCCATCCTTCCTTTGCCCCTCTTTCTCTTCTCTGGTCACTTCAGAAGGAGGGTAAGATGCCTTCTCAGAGCATTTCTGCTTATTCTCAGTTGTATCCTATACAAGAGGCCTATTTTTAATCTCATGGTTACAGGCAGGGTACAAAGTAAAAAAATTAATCCTGGCACTCCACCACTCCCATTTCACTAACAGGTTAATATCACATTGTGCACTCCACCCCATCTTACTCATAGATTTAATTCTTGGGATATCTTCCTGTCCCTTTGTTTCTGCAATCTGTTCTTGTTTGTGTTTGATCCTTCCCTGGAACTCATCGCTACCTTCAGTGCTGAGCGGCCTCTCCTCTGTCTCTCTCTCCCCCCCCCCATGTCTCTGCTTACCCACAGCACCCTCACTTTTGCTCCCTCTCTCTAGCCCACAAAGACTCTTATCCTCACATCTCTACTTGCACTCCCCATCATCAGCATAACTTCTTTTCTTTCACTTGGCCCAAACCCTTGACAAAAATCCTGCTAATATTTAGAAAGAAACAAGGTGTTTACAATGGCTAGGGAGAACAGAGTAGGAAGTAATGCATGCACAGTAAAACCATGAGAAATAACAAGGCACAGGGGCCAAACCTCATGGTACAATACCAAGAGCAGTTTGTCGTTATTTAATCTATCCTGGGGCTGACAGTGAACATGTACGGAACAGAAAGGTAGAAGACCAAAAGACCTCGCCTCTCCCCCACAAAAAAGCACCATGACTGTTCTTCAAGGTAAAAGAACGAACAAGAAAGCAGATGAAGAAGCCACAAGAGTTGTAGCTGCCAAGTTATTTCAAACAAAAACCAAAGTGCCAGCCATGCAATCCATTCCTTGACTCCTTTCAATTGTATAACCGGCGTTAAGCGGCGTTATTATACCAGCAATTGTATGTGTACGTGCTATTCTTCCTAGGGCACCTAATGTGCCCTTGCTTTTGCCAGAGATGTCCATCTATTACAGCATATAACAAATCCACGCACAATTGCGACATTTTCTTGATAGTCTACTATACAAGCGTTCAAGTTCCCAAATAAAGCCTTTGGCTTCTGAACCGCATTGTTACTGAATGCCACACAGCAGAGCGCACTAACTGTAAGTTAACAGTATGTCTCAAATGAAGCATTACAAGAAATATTTAAATCACATTTTATTTTTCAAATTCAAAAATAACAATAAGCTTTATTTAACACGTTACACATCTCACAGATTTAAAATATCATGCTCTATTTAAATATCTGAGTGACAATACTATACAAATAAAATGTTACACAAAATATATTTAAGAAAATGTTTTGGTCTTCAATCTGAACAATAAATAGACAGGCACTTCTACATATACAAAGGAAGCAACCACTATTTAGAGTAACTCTTGTAAGCAAGATGTGGAAATACAGAAGAAAATCTGAGTTTTGAGAACATGTTTAACTCTACATGAGACATCATGCAACTTCAAAGTTTGTTTCAAAATTCCAAACTCTGCACAGTTCTAGATTTTCTACCACTTTATAGGAGATCCAAACCATGCTCCCGTAAGCAATGTGCAATTTCAGTTATTTGCATCAAATCAAGCTATCTGATCACATTTAGTGCCAAAACAAGAAAACAAGGACTGACCAGAGTAGCTTTCTCGCATAAATAACGTGAGCAACAAGTCAGCTTTACCTCATGTAACTTCAGGGTGGGGAGCAGACCTAACTGTATCTAATGCCCAGCCCCAAACAAAATCTGTTCTTCCTTTTCCTTATGTATTCAGCTATTTCATGGGGTGTTTCAACAGTATTATGCTTTTTTGGTAAGAAAAAAAGCATTATCTAATAAAAGGGCAAATCCTTCAGACACATGCACGCTTTGCACCAAAGATCATGAGGAAAGGAGAAGACACTGTTCCAGGGTGCAAAAAGAATGAAAACTATAAATTAAAGAAAAATTCTATAGTTAAATTCTCATAAGAGTGTTTCATACTTAAAGTAAAACTACATTCCTCCAATTTTTGAATTTTCAGTTTACAGTGGTTTCCACACAGCCCCACACAAACACTACTCAAAGAAAAATTATCTCCCACCATTACAATTAATGAAAGATGCATTGTAGTAGGCAATCCCTGTTTCCAATACAGCTAACCAGTCAGTAACAGCTAGTTACATCCTTGAAGTCCTTGTTAAAATTAATTTAAGACAAATATTGAAACATAATGACCACCAGGACAGTGGAAAAGTCAGGACCAAGTCTTCAAGCCATCCCATCAAATTTTAATATTATTCTCATTTTCAAAAGTATGGGAAAATTTTTCCAGAGAAAATTAAACTATTTAAACAGAGCTTCAACGGTCCACCAAGAAAGTAAGTCCAAGTAACTTTCCCAAGTTTGGGTCTGAAGACACTTACGCACATTACTTCAACAATTTAAGTGTGGATCTTGCAAGCGTGTCCAAATCTTAATCATTTCTTGAGGTTTTCTGCTATGTACTAGCATTAAGTTTGTGTAGGAACATATGTTATTTCTGTATTTCTCTTCGATGTCAAATGTTTTGAAGCCTTTGTGTTTTTCCGGAGCAAGCCCAAGCTTCTGAAGGCACATTCCAGTATAAACATCATCAATCGGATAAAGGAGTACCTGGTCAGATGCAGTATTCAGTCTTAATGCCAGATCACCAGAGTACAGAAACCCACCACCTCCTGCATATGGAGGATATGAACCTTCATAAACACTTTCTGGGATGTAGTACTTCAATTTTTTTTCTCTATGAGGTCCAGCATCTTTGATCACATCTCCTATAAATAAGTCTTTGGCTTTGTCCTTCGATAAACTCTTCAAGTAATCCAGGATCTGATGGGTATTCACAAAAACGTCATCATCACCCTTAAAAATAAACTGGACATCTGCACAAGTGCTGCTGACCCACTTAAGAAAGAGCACCTCTTTCAGAGTTAAATTGAAGAAAGTGTCTCTGTAGTTCCAGAGGAGAATGTCTTGGTGGGTTTCACTCTCAAATTTTATCATGCCTGAAAGATCAGGAAAATTATCCTCTGGTGGGGTCTGTCCAAGTAAGAAGACCCTTTTGACTGTCACATCCCCCGATTTTATTTCCTTGCCCCAGGACTCCCTAATTGCTTGCCTTCTATCAAAATGGGGTGTAAGTGACTTAATAGCCAGCAGCAGAAAAGGTTTATGTTTGCACTTGTTTGGCTGATCCATTAATAATGAATAATTTCGACATCTCAAATAAAGTAGAAAGTCTTTGAATCTGTCTGGCAAGTTTGCGAAGTCACTAACCTCTGAAGATACCCAGGGGTCAGGGTCACAGGAACTGAGAACACTCGAGTTAGAAACTAAGTTCTCTTCCACAGTCATATTGGAAAGCAAGGTCAGAATAGGGTTGTACAGCAGTTCAAGCTTCTGTTGCTGTTTGTTCCAGTAAGCTTTGTGAGGAATGTATTTTCTCCAGAATTTGCTGTGTGGTATAATAACACGGCCTTTTGCATTCTTCTCTTGGCTGCCACTTTTTGAGACTTCCACAATCACGTAAATAAAAATGTTTACCATCATCAGAATTCCCAGCAGCTTTAATCTTCTGCGTCCAACACTCATTTCTCATACCTGGAAAGATTAAAAAAAAAAGATAGATTTTTAGCCTTCTTCCTATCAAGGTCTTAATCTCACAAAAACACAAACTACTTTCAGACAAAGAACGCGCAAGGTAACAGAGATTACCTACACCCCCAAAAACTAATCTACCTCTAACACATGCACACCTACAGCTGGTAGGGGTTTGGGGTTTCATCAGCAAAAAAAATGAATGTAACATTTCCATTTGCTACTTAGGAATTTTACAAAGTATTTCACAGTGCATCTACATTAGCCAGCAGTTTTGCTCCTCATTTAAGTCTCCTTGAAACACTTGCCTGTATAATAATTAGAATCTGAGCCCTCAGCTTGGCAAAGGCAGGCAGAGAAACTTTTTTGCTGCTAGTAAGGTGAGCTTAAGGATATAGAATAAATTGCTATATGATAAGGTCAGTTATTTTTAGATTAAGTTTCAAGCTTTTATACTTGCACTCTTATACCTTCCAACTACAGAACAGGCAGAGCTGAATTTTTAAAGCACACAATTCGTTTCTGTCCATTTCACTTGGCAGTTCCTTGGGAGAGAAGCTGACAAAACAAGCCAGCTGCATTGCTGGTATTCAGATCTCTGCAGACAGATGAGAACATGAATTTTGATTTTTTTTTTCTCCAACTGGAAAAGGAAATGAATGGCAGTAGAAAGTGAAAGTGTAATTATTCCTAGGAAGGAAACAGAAACTGAAGAGTAATCAAAAAAGGCGAGGTTTCCCATGTAAGTAAGACCAGGAATAGCAAGTGTACCTCTCTCTGTTGTAGCAAAGGTTATTCTGTGACCCATCTCCAGTTTTCACTGAGAGACAAAATGAATCAATCCCTCTTTCTTCCACAGCTGTCAGAATGAAAGCTGCACAGTACAAGGAGCAACAGGAAAACAGCAAGTTCATCTAAAGTACTGCTTATCAAACTGTTTACTAGACCAGGGGGATATCAACCTACAAGCTACACAAAATTTAATAAGCCATTCTAAATTGGGAAGTCAGAATAGAAAGTAATTCAGAATGAATAAGAAATTTAGTAAGACTACATTTAAGTCAAATACAGAACTCATCGAAGACACTTTAATTTGCCAGGAGTATAAATGATTATTGGAAGACCAGAAAAACCTAATGACATAAAAGACTTGTAAACACAGTTAAAAGCTCAGTTATAAGCACTGCCTCAGAGATCCTGAAGTCACAGAGCAACAGCAGTCAGGAAGGCATCTTACACTGGAGAAGTAAACCTTGCACTTGCTCTTCATTTCATTTTCTTTCCAGCCATCACCAGACACCTGAGCTAGACTGACCCTTGCTCTCTTCTGGTTTGACCAGTCCTACTTTCTTTTACTCCTCAGCAAGTTAAACACAAAATTTAGTTAAGAAAGCAGCAGGTAAATAACCCGTAATCTTTTTCACCCCCCCCTCCCCCCATCTGACCCCCGGATTCTCATTAAGTCCAACGGGGATAAGTATTTTTTAATTTAAGTAAAAAGCCACTCCTAGAAGCGGTGGAGTACTCAAAGAAAAATCCCTACTCTCCCTTCTTTTGACCTCATGTAACATCTGCATATTTATCTTTGTATACAGTCAGGCCAGATCTACTTTATTTAATGTCCTGTTCTCAGCCAGCTATGAAGTTTTCTGTTCTAATTTTAAAGTAGTTTTCTTCTATACCTCAAAGACCAAAACATACTTGTGGTCAGTGCCAGCATTTAAGCGAAACGGCTGATCGGTTAGAAAGACTGGCTGGCCACATGGAGTTCAAAGAAACTTTATCTTCCTCTTTCAACTGCCGCAGCAGCTTCCACTAAAACCAAATATTATATACTATTTTTTCTTCACTTCCCTTTCAGTAAACACAAAAATACTGGAGAAGCAGCAGTCCTGTGTTTTGTACTATTCCACGCAGTCCAGCATGCACATCAGTGCTTCCCCACCCAGCCCTCTACAGCACTTCTCACTAGAACAACAAATGACGTGGTATTTGACCTATGATCCCAGGACTCTGGAGACAAGGAGGTGAGAAGCTCCCCCCTTGTAATAGCTAACAGAGGAATGTCAAGAGCTCAGCCGGAGCCTGATTTTCCAGGATGTGTAGCACTACACAGCTCATCTGTTCACAGCCCGCAGCTACTAAGCTGTCAGTATTCAACACCTCTGAGAGTCACCTGATGCTTGACCCGAGACTCTCCTGAACACAGTGAGACACCATTTGCAAAGACTTCATTTCAATCACTTAAGAAAAGCCTTCAAATCACTAAGTCTTTTGGGTAAGCATTCAAATTCTCTAACTACAAGATCTTCCTTAATCTTCCTGTTTTCCACTTGTACCCTTGCAATCCCCTGCAGCAAAGGAGTCAGGGATCCTACACAGAAAAATCTGCATTTATGTTACCTGGGTAGAACTTTTCGTGACAAGTACCACCAGTCTGGCAAGGTGATAGTGGTTCCATCACATAAAGCATGGTAAATCCTATCAGTCCCACACGTAAATATTTCCAGTATAATTTTTAGCTTCCTTTTTAAAAAGCTACCCAATATGGGTTATAAAATTTATACTTCTGAGAAGAGATAGGTAACAAGTGACATTGAATATCAATACAAATAAAGAGTTTTGTAAGACATAACACCCCCTCACAATTTTGCATGAAAGCATTCTTCTCTTCTGTAATGAAAAGCTATCTACATGTGTTTATCAATTTGTTAAGAATATAATTCCTTAAGAATATTAGATCAATACTAAGGGCTACCAAGTGAAAAAGGGATAAAAACTACTTTGTTAAAAAAGCGTCCTTTTTCTAAACCAAAGACAGGTGGTATTAAACACTTATTCACAGCATTAGATCGAAGTTCCTGAACTAAAAGCAAATAGAAAAGAATCAGACTTCAGAAAGGCTATTTCTAGAAACTGAAATGGAATCTTCAGTTTTGCAATTAGTATGTATTAGCTTTAATCATTACACCTGAAGACAGAAATTGATAAAAGGATGTCAGTTCCACAGTTTCATATTAAGCAAACTGGATTCATCACACAGTATTACAACCTTCACCACAATGGCGCGGGGGTTGTGTTGCACTTGTAATGTTGTTGCTAGTGGGCATTTGGGGTTTTTTGTTTTGTTTTGGGTTTGGTTGTTTTTCTAAGTAAACACCCACAGCCCATGTCTTGAGGCAAATCTCATTTCTTCATCTACTTTGCTGAAACTGCAGCAATTGACCAAAGTGCTAGCACGATGGGGATTTTGTGCACTGGGCAGCTTGCTAAGGAGCAGCATCCTAGAGCACAAGACAGCACCCATTTCCTAGTTACAGCTTAGCAACAGCGATCCGGACAGATCACAAGAACTTTCTCCTACTCCAGTAATAGCTTCTTCCATTAGCATTAATATTACCAAAATTCTCAGCTGCCTCCTTTAACTGCTGAGAATGGAACACCTGTTAGGGGAGCCAAAAACAAACTGAAAGTGATCTGGTTCATTCTTTTATTATCTTCATTCTTCATTATCTGATGCTTTTTTATATGAGTTTTGTTGAAGAACTGAGATGACCAGTGCAAAGCAATACTCTTATTTGAAAAATTCCTGCTGCTTTAGGTGTTAAAAAAGAAAAGGCTAGAACACATAGCTAGCTAGCAGAAAAAGCAGAACACAAGAGTCAACTGTATTGGTAAAGAAAACCACAGTACACGCAGAACCTCACGAACAGAAAACCCTGCAGAAATTTAGTTCAGCTTCAGCGGGTAAAGTGAAGACAGCTACCTACACTAAGGTGGTCGACAGTTTTTCAATGCCTGTTTTCAACTTCTCAGCTCAACTGCTATGAAGACCATTTCAGCAATCAGTTCAAGTTTGTACAAATCACCACATTTCTGCTTGTGCAACTTTCAGCTGCGCAGTTATGCACCAGTACCACTGCATACATAAAGTCCTTCTGTTCAAAGCCTTTAGAAAACGTCCATGTGGCTAGAAAAAAAAATAGGGTTAATATTAACCATACTCTAGATAAACCAAGGTTCTGCTACAGATACAGTATTCAGGAAGATTGATTCTGCAAAAATGAAGGGGAAAGAGGGAGGAGTTACCCTCTTTAGTTCCACTCACTGCAGTCAGAACTAAGGTATTGATAGAGGGCAACAGATTTATGGAGCCACAAAACCAGCACTGAGATCAAGACATGGATGGAAAAGGCAAGCCAGTGGAACCTGCAAAGAAAAACAACTTCACTATGGAACCAGGCAATAATCAACACAAGACGAACCACAACAGAAAACAGGTACTCCAAAGAAGCCATGAGCTACAAGAAAAGGTTCCAAACACCTAAAAAGCTTTAGGTCCAAACAATATTAATGCAAAATGGTGAGAAACTGTTCACAGGTTGTTTTTAAACAGCATTATTTTAAGCTTTATCTCAAAAGCAAATATATTCCAAAAGCCTGTAAGGAACCTATTCAGAAGTCTAGAATAGTTGGTATGAAATGAGAATCACAGAATCACTCTCCTGTGCTGGAAGAGATCCATGAGGATCATTGAGTCCAACACTGAAATCCACAAAGGGTAACCTAAAAGTTAAACCATATATCCAAGAGCATTGCCCAAATACTTCTTTGATACAGAGTATGCACACTCCATCCGATTCCAGGCATTAATTAAACAAGAGACACTCTTTCCTGGAGGCAAGAATTTATACAAACAGGGGCATTGATGCCCCCTGACAAAAAACAAGGATTGTATCTGCAAGAGGCCACGCTCAAGGTCAAAACCAAGAACAAGTACATCTAGGTGCACCAACCCCTAACTAAGGGCACACGCGATACATCAGTTCGAACTTCTCATGTTGAACTTCAGATCCTGCAGAAGAATTCTGATCAGCTCTGTTACAGCACTTGATTTTCTGCAATGACTTCACAAAATTAGTATGTGAACCATGTGAACACAGTTTTAACTTTTTTTTTTTAAAACTGATGCTACTAGGACATTGCTGTGCATAAAAACAAGCCTAAAACTCTACTGAGGTCTAGCCATAGCAGACAAAAACGCAAGAGGAAGCGGCAGATGCTGCAAAGAAGTGGCGAAAAACTAAAGCATATTTAGAATTTTGGAAAAAGCAATCCTCTCTAGGATAGACACAATGAAACACAGTGGATTCAGATGGTACGCTAACTAGTCCTCTATAGCAAGATGTCAAAACATGCCTAGATTTGCAGTCACTGAGCACAGCCCCATATAATCAATCCAAATGGGAATTCCGAAGACTTGGAACTTGCTTCAACAGCCAGATTTTGGCAGATGCTGGACATCGTCCTGAACTTCATACGAAGTAGTTTTTCTTTCCTACAGTTTTTAAGCAAGGCACTACTTCATGTGAGTTGGAGATGTTACCATAGATGGTAAAAACCTTGAAAGCAGGACAGGCAGGTGCTCTTTTGGAGATAACCATCAAAACAAAGGGGGTCACTGATAAGCATGAAAGTAAGGAGCCAATGGGTAAGTTCTGACAGTTGATCCTACCAATTTTACCAATGAAGCAACAAAAAACATCTTTCCTGAAAAGCCAGACCAAGTTTGTATCAAACTTCTTTCATTCTGCTTATATTCAACAAAACATGCACTGAGTGCTTAAAATACCAGAGGATTAAGTGAGAGATCATAAGACAACTTCAGGAACACCACTTTCCTAAAGGAGTAGGACTTTCTTTTATTCCAGGTTTCTATTTAGCAACCTGAGTATCAGAGAACCATATATTCATACACCAAATATTGATCACATTTCTTGACTGTTATTGATGTTTAAGTTCATAACCAGTGGCACCTCTTATTAAGATGCCCAACTGTTGTATATTGAAACTTCTTCTGCAGCATTCTACACAGTCTCAGTCTCTGTAGAGAGATGAATACCCATGCCAAGCTCCCCCTTGCAGTGCACTAAGAGTATACCTACAGCATGAAACTGAAGAACAAGCCTGCAAAAGGGAAAGCAACTGTTACCTCATGTGCCTTAATACCAAGAGAAAAGTCATCTTCCTTGCTCTTAAATACTGAAGCCCATGATAAATTATGCAACCAGATTGCTGGTGACTATTTAAAACTTAACACATAAAAAGGTATTACTTGTTATTGCAGAAGGGCTCCAGCATTTCCCTTTCAAGTAAAGGGCTACATTTTATTAATACCCCTGGGCATGATGCAATACAACACATGGATCTTTAAAAAGTTTCAGGTCAGCAAGCAGGTTCACACAGCACAAACCTGTACAGTGCAAAGGGTGTTAGCTCGTTTCCAAAAGGCGGCATAGCCTATGGTATAACACGGTGACCCTGCTGCATTCCACTGCACAGCACTGGCATACCCACAAACTCTTCCAGCAAGATGAAGAAAATGCAGTATTCCTGTTTATTACATAAAGAAGGAAAGTTTCAAGGAGCAAGAGACAGGTAAGACAGTCATTTTCAAGGTTATAGTTCTATTTAAAAATAGAAGTTTAAGTGGTGTTTCTAGATGTAATAAGCATCAATTTCTTCATTCCAAGACCAGTCCTTCACTACTAAAACATTCTTCCTTTATGCTTTTACTTATGAATGGTATTTATTAATCTCAAGTCTCAATATGAAAGCTCAAGAGCAGCAAAAGTAAACTGTGACTACCAGTGAGTAGTCTCAACAGCAGCATAGCATACAGATTTGCAGCTAAGCAAACCACCCAAAGCAGAACTCCCTTAAAACACCTGGAATATTTAGCATTGACAATTAACAATTCCCCTGGGAAAGGAATACCAGATAACACAATGCGGACTACCTCAGGTGGTGTTCCTTCCCAAACTGCAAACACCCGCAAAGAGCATTCCTGCACCAGTGAAGTGCTCCACAGCAGATGCAGCCACAGCAGCAAATCTGTATGTCAAGCCACTAAACCAAACCTATGCATGCTCATGCAACCCCAGAACGAAAGAAAAATAATACGTTTAACCAGACTACCTGCCTCAAACCTCACCTCTTGCAGCAGCTCCAGGCTGCAGATCTACAAGCAGCTGAACGATCTATTGACCTGACCCGTCCTTTTGATGGAGACTTTCTCCTCCTCCCTTTCTGACTCCAAGAACTCAGGCCCAATCCCTCCCTCACACTGGCTCTGGTGCTCTGCCAGCCCTCTCTGTACATCAGTTCACATCACTAACCCAGCAGAAAACTAACAATGACCAGAGATGCACACCAGATAAGCACCACAGAAGCCACAGTGAAAGCACACAGCTGAGAGAAGGGAAGCAGGCAGATCTCCCCTCTTCAGCAGGGATGACAACACATCAGGAACTGAGCCTTGGTTCTGGATCCATAATCCCTTCCATCCTCTAACAAGAGGCTACCTAGCAACATAGCAACGATAACATTATACCCTGGTATAAACAGTCATATAACACTAGTCTTTGAACAGACCATACAGACTCAAGGTAAAACTAACTTCTGCTCCTTCAAGTCTGACCAAAGCCATGACCTTTAACTGCAAATACTTCTATCTTCTACTGAGTACCGGAGTTAAGCTGTATTTTCTAAGTGGGCTGAGTAGCCTGTCTACATTATTTGACTGCCAAACCCAAACATTTAAAGTCCACTTACTTACTGAGGCTGACAAAAGGTAAGATAATCCTTACTACCTGCAGGCATTACAGCTACTACTCTTACTGGCTCAGGACTAGACTATCAGGAATTTGGCAAAACAAAGCTGTCATTCAGGTATCTAACAGATACTACCACCTTTCTCTATTTGCAGAGAGTAGCTGTAACTGGCAGACTTGAATATGACAGAGAAGTATGGTAGACTTGGATCTCACCGTGTAACTTCATTTTGAAGCCTGAAACCCCCTATAGCATTTGTGCATGCAGCACAACTTCTGGTATTGCTAGTAATAGTGCATGCAATAGTGACACTATGGTTCTGAAGATAGTTTTAAAAGTCATTATTTTTATTAAACACATCACAAGTCATATGCAGTCCCCCTAACCTCCTGTGAGATATACCAGTTCTTCTAATACCTTGGTTCTGTTCAGCAAGTCAAAAAGAGATCCCTGGATTAAGCAACAACACAGTTTTAGAACATGAAGATGTCAAGAGCCCCAGGCTGTTATAAAAAGTCTGTGCTGCTTCCAGCTTTAAAGAACTTGAACACTCTATTTATTTTTCTAACTACATATAATCGTATCTCTTTTTCCCCTCAGAACTTTACACAAGTCTACTTCTACAGAACAGTAATTAAGAACATCTTAAGAACTGGCAAATATTCAACAGTTATCAGTATTCTGCTTCTGCAGAAGCACGTCACAGTGGTTAACCCTGAACAAGGCAGTGTTTTCTGTGTTCTTCAAACACCACAGACAGTCTGAAACAATATTCCAGGTGGAGGAAAGTTACCAAGCTAACAACCCGCTACACAAAGCGTCAAAAAGTGCAATGAAATTCAGAGCAGTTAAAGTTTATTTTAACATTAGTTTTAATTAATTGCATACATGTCTTTTGAGTCATCTATCAGCATATTACTTACTGGAAGGGTAGAATTTCTCCCAGAAGTATTTTAATACCAAAATACACCAGCGCAACTTGGGCATAGAACTTCAAGATCCAAGTAAATAGCAAGACGTGCTATTTACAAGCAGAAGGATGTGCTTATATTTTCCTAAAAGGCAAGACAAGGCATAAAGAACTATGAAGAGTCTGAATAAAAGCCCATTTAACACCACATTCTGTTTCCCACTAGTTCTCTTTAGCACATTTTGCTCAAAAAACCCCACTTCACCCAAAATCAAAACAAAAAAATCCCAAACACCAAAAAAACCAATGGTGCAGTGAGGCATTTCTCTAGTAATACTCCCCTGGTTTTCCATAGTAAGGTATTAGCGGGCGAGGAACTGCATTTGAACCATGTTTAATTACTGTTACTGAACCTAATCTCACTTTGTCCAGTCCCTCTTTGAACCATTTATATTTTCAGCTTTTATGAATACCACTGGTGATGAACTCTTCAATTTTTCACACAGCAAGAACTTGGAATTACTTTCTTTTCTATTACCACACAAGAGTGGAGCGCTTGGAAAACACAACATAAAAAAATTACAGTTATTTTCTCTCTGTACAATTGCCATACCATCTATATAACGAATTGTCCTTTGCTCCTTCTTTGGCATTATAAAAAGCCCTATTTATTTTATTTCTGGAATTGTTTTGCACTTCTGACTATCCTTGTCTTTTCCCACCCCACCACTTTATTTGATATAGCACCACCACAAAAAAAAAAAAGGCATTTAGTATTTAAAGCTCACAAATAAGTATTCATGGAGACTTTTTTTAAGAGCTAAGGTCACTGGGGCTTGCTATAAAGGTGCAAGCCAGACAGTATACTCAGTCTCGCTAACCATAATGAGAATCATAGATGGTTTAGTTTTGGGCAACACTTTTAAAAGTTACTTTATCTTATCCATGCCGTAACTTCTTTCCCACATGGATTTTGCCCCTCTCTTCCGAGATGGACTGATGAAAAGTAGTAAGATACTCATAAATATGAAAATCAATCTGAAACTAACAGTGCATTTTCCAATGAAACAAGCACTTCTGTGGTTATCTGCTCAATTCACTCTTTGCCTTGTACATACTGCTTCCTTGTTACTCACCATTTTCCACTCCCCATACTCCTCCCTCATCCATGCACTCAGTCACCCCACAAAGTAGCTTTACAGTAGCTACGATTAAACTTGGGCCCTCGTCAGCTCTACCACTAGTTTATCCTACAGGTTACAAACTCAAGTGGCACACTATGTTTTCAAGTCTAAAACTTGTACAGAAGTATTGAAGCCTCTTACATGACAGAAAACGATCTCCAAACCTCAAGCAGTGGAGCTACCCTAGGCATTGTGACAAAGCTCTCCACTGTCCCTCCGTTTCCAACAGTCCATTCGTAGCCCTGTTCCTACAGAAGGGTTTTCAAATATGCTCTTGTCCTTGCTTTGAAATAACGCCTCTCAGCTTCACCAGTAGTTTTCAGAAAGTTCTAAATTGCCCCCCTCCAATTACAACAAAAACTCCTGCAGCAGCAGTAATGCTGGAGCTACCTACAGACTTCAGGAAGTTAACCGCACCGTTCATTCTGAATTCATTTGGCACATCACATTTGCAGTCACAGGGTTAAGCGCTTAAACCCAGCTTCTAAAAATATGCTGAATAAGCATACATCTGCACACAGATGGGTGAAAACCCCTAGTTTCCAACTGAAATTGTGTTAAAAAAATGGAGACATAAACTGTTGCAACTTCCCCACACGGAAAATGTCTCACTCCATGTGTCATTTAATGCAGTATCTTTCGGAAACACCTTAACTTTTTTTTACCCATTAGCAGTTAATATACTGAAGTAAGACAAGCTGATCTAATGAACTATTCAATCCAATGGTCATTTAACTGGCTTGAACAAAAACCTTTAATACGTTGTAATATAGTACTCACAAGGCCCATTGGTTTAGTCATCAAAACCAAGCCTAGAAACTATTCTCGACAACCTGAACTTTTGCTGTCAGCCAAGGAAAGACTACGGTGAAAATGAAAGAATGTATTTCTAAACTTCAACTGACTTTATCATGCACTAAAGCAATAGTCCATTATCTGAACAGTTCCCTTCTCATTCATTCTTATAGGAGCTACCACATTATGAAGGTGACATTCCAAGAAGCCTTTTTGTATTATGTTTACTAGGGTAGACTGAATGCAGCAATTAAGTAACAGCCTCAAGCAGCAGGTAAAGTGGAAATTAACATCACCATTGCATTTACTACTTCATAAATAAAAATTATTTTATAAAAACACCTCATGAAGGTTATTACACAACATACAAATCTTAGAAATGCAAGAGAATGTGACTTCATGCTTTATAGAACTGTAAGCACAGCAGTACACAAAATACATGGCATCTTCTCTAAATACAATCTAGAATTGCAACTCACAGCCCAGTTTTGTGAACCACTGCTGGCTTACAGAACAGAAGTTACTATTTTACTGCAGAACGGGTAAATATTTTTCTCCACACACGCTGACAGTGACTGTCATCTGGTACCATGTAAATACACACAAAATGGCTTTATTATCTTAGTTACACCATCTCATTTGTTTCCTATTATCCATAGGACAACTTCCAAACATTCTACTCAGATGCCTGCAAAAAATGTTCAATTATTATAGAAGGAAGGCACAAAGATGATACAGTCATCATGCATCCCACACAAGCTACGGTTCTGAAGTGAAGGAACAAAGCAAGACTCCACTTGCAGCCTCTCAAACCTCATGCAAGTCACAACCACAATGAAGTAGGGAGAACACGTTCCAGCAAGGTTCTTCCACAGCATAAACCAGCTTTGACCACACTCCATCACAGGGGTCTCACCACGACTCCAGATCGTGGGGATTAAGTCTTTGGCAGGCAAGAACACAGTCCTACAATCTTGTTGGTAGACAATCAGATTATCACTGAAGCCGACTCCTCTACCTGTAACGCAGACAGATCCTGCAGCTCCCTGAAGGGATCTGCAAACACTACAAACACTTAAATTTCTCATACTACTACCTAATGTCAGCAGGTTTATTCTCTGCAGAGACTTGCTTCTCCACGCAATCAGACAACGCACAACGTTTCAAGGCATCGCTCAAAGCAGTTACCTTAAGATGAAACTCAAGAAGTTAACTTGTCAGAAGCTGTTACAAAAAGGTGGGGAAATCCCTGCTACATTAAAGTTTGAAATGCATAATGAGAATCCATAACTCCCTACTTCTAATATCCTACTTGACTGCTATTATGAGACTACAGACATCAGCTTCCAACTGTGGTAAAAAGACTCAATAGTCCTTTCATTCACTGCCAAATGCTAAATTCTGAATATACGAACATCAGAAGAGATACCACCAGATCTTCACTATCTCAAACTGAACACCTCCAACCCTGAGTCAAACCGATAAAAATGACAAAACCTTCGAGTGGAGAGTGATCTATTTTTTCATCCATTTTTAATTAGGAAGTCAGCTACCAGTAAATCACTCAGATCATCTCAATCCAGTCTATATTTTAAATTATTATAGGTGTCTACCACAAAAGGCCTGGTTTCTATTAAGAAGATACCTAACTAGTGTGTATCTACTGAGTTCAATGCAAGTTAGGCATATTTTTTTACCTGTTAAAATTAAATCCTTGGACTGGTTGAAAGAATGCTCGGTTCATATCTGAGTTGTTTCAAGTGTTCCAATAGAAGATCAAGGTATATGCAAGAAAAACCCTCTGGTTGTGATGAAAAGTTTTCTGTAAATTCCTAGGTTTAATGCATATTCCAATTTTTATACCATACATACCATATATATATGGAGATATATATATCCCATTATATATATTATATATAACGACTCCAGTCTGGTCATAACACATTTACAGGGATAAAAAAAGCAGAGCCCCACACGCACACCACACTTACATAAGGCAATTTACGCCATGGCAGCGCCCCTATTAAATCAGTACATTGTGCTAATATTACCATTCTATACTGGCATACCTGCAGCCACAATAAACATCTATGAAGGTGCTCCTTAACTGCACATGCAAAATAACTTGCAACAAAAAAAAAGCTTGGTTACGAGTAAAAAGGGGTTTTGTTGCTGGTTTTGTTTGTTTTTTAGTAACTGAGATTTCGCACTGACAATCCAGGGTAAGACCTCAACTTGCTATAAAAACTAATACTAACATTTAATACCTCAGTGTTTGAGGGCCTGAGGAGGTAAAAGCGACCTGTTTTTCCCAATCCAGCATAAAAAAAAAATCACAAAAAAACCCCACACGTCATTCTAAGGTCAGTTCCAGCTTTAGAATTACAACATTGTGTAATTTGTCAGGAATAACCCAGAGCTACCAACTTCTGATTTATGAAGTTCAGTTTTTATGTACCTTTGAGAGGCTTCGGCTTGAACAAAACAGTAAATTATAAAGAATCAAGAGAAGAGGTTTAACTAAGTGGCAGCAGAGGAATATTTATTGGAAGAAAATTAACTGTCTTTCATCACATCAAGTCCAAGTTTGGGGGTACAGATCCATGGCAGTTTAAAACAGTTTCAGTCATGGCTGACACATTCCTGTAATTTATTCCTTCCCCTATAAACTGCACAGTCCCATCCCACCTCTGCACTGATTTGACTGTGGTGAGTCAGTTCAGGGAGCTAAAGAGGACAACAAAAAAGCTAGCAATAAAGCAGCAATTAGTTTTCAGCTGGCTCACGTCACTAGATTTGCTTGCCACTGTGCTGCACAAACACCAGTAACAGTGCAGAAAAGACTCACAAAGCCAAGACCACAGCAGATCCCATTTTCAATCAGCTTAAGCTTTCGTGTACCAGCACATTGCTGCTGCAACCTGACACTACTGATCTTGCTCCCACCTTCATCCATAGGGGTCCCACAGGCAGGGCCAGACAAGCAGGAGCACTGGTCCAGCAGAAGCAGCTAGCCTTTAGGCAACCTCAACCATAACAAGACACACCCCAAGGTCTGAATTTCTCTTAACACTCTTTGTAATCAAGTAGGTGGGTTAGCTATTGAACTAGCATGACCCACCCATTTCTGCTACCCCTAGTGTAGTCTGCTCTAGCATTACCTTCCTGTAATTACCAGAAAGCTAAGGAAGCAGATAACGAACTGCCTTCCTCCCAGATATTTAGCATGTGGATCAATGCTAGTTCTGGTAATAAAGAATGAAGAATGGGTAACACACTGAAAGCATCAGTCGGGTTTGCAATGGACATTTAAAAAGATAAAGGCTGCGGGAGAGGCACTGCCTTACTTCTTACTTTAATGCTGTATTTGAAATCAAAAAGGTGATTTAGCATACCTATTCAAGATGCAAATGCATGATTTCCACAAACAAGACAACTCATCTCCTCCTGGCATCTCTTCCCGCTTTATCTTAAAACCAGTAATTACTACTGCCTTAACCATATTCCAACCATCATTCCACCATGTCTGCATAGAGAGCATTAGCTATTTAGCCAACTAACAAAACAATCCTTTAAGCACCATAATTCAAGTCATCAAAATTTCACCTCTGCTTTGTCTTCTCACCCACGACTGTCAGACATAAGCCACACTACTAAAAACTACGTTTCAAAAGTAAGGACACTATAACTTGGTATGTCCGACAAGGTTACTGCCCCTGATGACCACTCCCCTTTCGGGTTAGAAGTCAGACACTGGTTTTCAATTTGGGTTCCACGAGATGCTGCTTTTGCAGCCAGCGGCTGTGCAACCGGACACACAGATAATGTTCCCAGCCATCTCAAGTCATGTTTCCCTCAAGTGCTATGCAGTTAGTCAATCAAAAGTCAATTCAAACCAAATTCATACTGTGAATATTCAGGTCAGAATTCTGAGATTTGCCTCCGATTTTACAGTACTGAACTAAAGAAATGTTTAAGAAGGCAAAACTACATTTTAAAATGCAAGTACACGAAAAGATTTTCGCCTTTAATTGGTTTTGGTTTCAAGTGTAATTAACGAGTACAGGGAAAAAAGGGCTTTCATCTGTCTGAAGAATTCATTTAAAGTTCAGAAAACCAGTGCAGTTGTAAGTAGGAAAGTTCATTTTCCTCCTTCAAACTTTCAAAACGTAAGATACAGATCTCACTCCAGCCTATAAAGTTTAAGGAAAAGGGAATAATTTCTCCAGCAGTTTTAGGCAGCTAAAGATACATATAAGTACCAGAAGGATTTTGTAAAAATCTTTAAGCAGGTTACGCAGCTAATTCCCATTTTTGTTAAAGGCAGATAAGCGCCTAACCCGATTAGAGCCTTCTAAATCCAAGCAGGAACTTCTTCTGTACCCGTTACCTGCACAGTAATGTGAAGTATCCACTACATTTGAGGGTGGTTTGAGTAATCAACTTCAGCTGTTTTGCATGTCTTTTAATTGTTTTTATTCAAAAGCAAACCAACAATAATTTTGCAATAGCATTCTCCACTCTTCATTCTCCAAAGACAGCCTTCCATTACAATTTTCTAACATTCAAATATCAGACTAAAAAAAAAAATCATTGCTCAAGCAAGATGAAACCACACTAAATTCAGGGTACAATCTGACATTCAGCTGAAGCACTCCTTAAACTGAATTTAAAAATCCCACTCTTCCCCAGTCCATGAATTCCCATATTTGCATAGCTCACTGTATTACATTACATGCAACCCAAAACTAAACAAACAGGTTATTTGCTCAACCCCCTCGGTTCCTCAGTTCTGTTCAAAACACAGCTGCACGAACAACTAGGCCAGCACAACAGACTGGGGGTGCAGGCAGGAGCATTGCTTTGGCTGCTGTGCCTCAAAACTGCCCCAGCTCACAGAAGAACACTATCGGGAGGAAACCCACTGCAGGAAGCTGAGCATCCCACATGCGCCCACGCCTTGGCGGGGCACATAAACTTTTCAATACCACACTGGTACTGTAAACGTCATACAAATATGCATATCCTCTGGTGGTTGGTAAGCCATTGAGAATTAATCTTTTATAGAAAAATAATAAAATCAGTTGTCCACAAAAAAAAAAATCAAGATTTCTCGCTCATTTGATTTAGATAGCTGACTTAGAAATTAAGTGATTTAGTCAATTCATTCTCAGAGTNGTAAACGTCATACAAATATGCATACCCTCTGGTGGTTGGTAAGCCATTGAGAATTAATCTTTTATAGAAAAATAATAAAATCAGTTGTCCACAAAAAAAAAAAATCAAGATTTCTCGCTCATTTGATTTAGATAGCTGACTTAGAAGTTAAGTGATTTAGTCAATTCATTCTCAGAGTAACTCTTCTGTAAGCTTTGGATGAAGCAGCTGCTAAATTTCAGAAGTTATTTACAAAATGAACAAAACTAGTTCCAAGTTAAATGCTTTTCAACTCTTACTATTGTATTTCTCNTAGATAGCTGACTTAGAAATTAAGTGATTTAGTCAATTCATTCTCAGAGTAACTCTTCTGTAAGCTTTGGATGAAGCAGCTGCTAAATTTCAGAAGTTATTTACAAAATGAACAAAACTAGTTCCAAGTTAAATGCTTTTCAACTCTTACTATTGTATTTCTCTCAAACAAAGCTTTCTTAACCAACTGCTGATGAAATTGTTTCATCAAGTCTCCCTTTAAAAATCTCAGCACCACACCCATCACACACTGGGATTCTTTTCCTTATTTAAATGCTAATTGCTTCTCATGAGACATCAATTCAGTCAGCTTTTGAGAGGTCCATCACAAGACATTGTAATGATCCAGCCTTTTCCCTGGGTTTTACATGATCTGGAGACTTGGGGAGGTTTACTTATCTTTTAAATCCTAAAAGGCCCAATGAAATCGATGCAAAAGATACAAGAGAAGTGCAGGATCAAGCCCAAGATACTTGTCAGTTCTTCCTGTATAGGAAGCAAAACGTGCCTGACCAGATCAGAGTTATTTATTCCCCAACTTTCAGTTAACGACTTGTTCACTCTGTACTAAAATGATGGGAAGAGCCTGTATTTCACTACATCGTCATCAGCTTTTCTTGATTATCTTTTGCTGGTTCTTAAGAACATAAGCACATAAACATAAACACAACTATGAAGCAGTAGCAGATTGATAAAAACAACCTAAATACATTTCTGTGAGGTCAGAACATGACATTACAAGGAGATCACATTAGTAATTTTTGTTAACTGCACTCACAGGCACAAATTCTTTTCTCAACCATGTGAAGCACTAGTCCAAATATAGCCTACTACACACTACAAACATCAAATACTAATCCAGTGGTTTCTCATGCACGCAACCGTTAACGACGGTACCTTTTTGTTAATACTTCGGTTAAAAACATTTTACAAACAGTCGTTAGGGACTGAAATTGGATATACCTGAAAAAGATTACAAAAGTTTACATTTGAAAAGCAAATGGATGCCTAGTTGCTTCAAAATTACTTATGTACTTCTACTGTGCAGCACTAGAAAATACAATAAATAGACATACTAGGAAAAAAAACCCAAACCAACAACCTAAGAAAGGGACAAAGATAGTTTAAAGCCTTTGGAAACTGATCAATCCTAATGGCCTTCCAAAAACATAAACATGAAAACCAGACACCTTAAAAGGCTCATTATTCTAATGAGCTACAACTTTCTTTCCTCTATGCTATACTTTCTACAAAACTGACACCAAGCTAAATAAAACACATCATGAAAATCTTGTTGTTATAATAAGTATACTCTTGTCAAAATCTTCCCCCCTTCCTCTCTTTGGCCTATTCTTGGCAAGTTTTAGAACTATGCAGTTTGCAGGTGTGACAAACCTAGAAGAAATCTACCTCGCTCTACAATTCAGAGTGTGAATGCTTCATCTGAAAAAGAAGAAATTAACAGGATTTTTACAGCAGGAAACATAATCAAATCCAGTAAAACACAGATCTGGCATGTCAGCCCTTGATGCATTTCAGACAGATCTGTTCAGCCACTTTCCATCAAAATCCACAAGTTAGACAGCAAACAGAAAAAGTCCAGGTAACTCACTTCATGAAGTTTCACAAGTAGTCTGGAGTAAAGATTTTACAAGATAATTTCACAGATATTTGTCAAAAATGAAGTCATTTGCTGAGAAGGAACAAGCTACCAAAGAAACTGGCTGAGGATTTTTAATTGATACCATTCACTCTTTTCCCTCTCCTATAGTTGATTTGCAGAAATATGGCTATACAGATTTCAGTGAAATACATGTATCTATGATAAGCCATCCCTGCTTCTTGACTGTTGTGACAATCACAATATTGGCTGTGGTAAGAGACATACACATCATACATTTCAACGTGATCAGCACTGACCCAGGCTGCCTTTTATCACCACCATTTGTTTTCCTTCAAGTGGTTTAACACAGTCAACAGGAAAAATCACTACCAGAGCTAGTCCCGCTACAAAAACAGCCGCACCAGGTGGCAGTAAAATGACAATTGCTAAGGGTCTTGGCATTGGCAAGTCACCACGGAGGAGCACTCCTCTGAAAGACTTTGTTCTCCAAGGAGTCTGAACGGCAGGCAAGAAGATGAAGACTCCAATTCTGCATTTTTTAACTCCATATACAGTGTAATTTATTCATGCCGACAACTGCACATATTTGTCAGCACACAGTACAGAAACACTTTATCCATTTCTCATTTTTCATCAAAGCCTTTCGGAGCAAGCACTACTTTTATCTCCTCAGCAGCATCTTCATTACCCAGAAGTACTTTAAAAAATTTAGGAGGAGCTTACAGGCGATAATAATAATATTTTTGAACACCAGCAACATTGTGTTCATTAGGAACAATCTCTAGGGGGATCAGCGAGCTGTATCTGTTATGAGACAGGACATCCGACGGCTAGCTAGCACTCAGTCATGTAACGCGTGACCTTCAAAACAAGTCCCTTCAGCAGTGCTACCTTGCTGCTGTATCTCATTTTCCTCACCTATTTATATAGTACATAGGCAAAGGAAACAAGCAAAACCAGTTTACAAATGACAAAATCACTTAAATCCTAATTTTTGATCACTTCATGCAGTGTCTGTAGCTTCCTTATAGCTATACAACAGTATTGCACAACATCTCAGGTAGAAAGTCACACATTCAAAGCCAGCAGCAAAATCAGGGTTTCCTTCAAGCCAAAACATTTTTAGTCTCATTGATACTGCTATATTTTTAAGTATACGACAAATATTCTGTATTTTAATTCACCTCAACTTTAACATTGTTTTTTGAAGAGCCTATTCTCTTTTCAAGTCGTTCAGGGTCCCGGAAAAAAAACCATGAGAAACTACATCTGCTGAAAGAGGAAAGCTGATTCTCAGTTTCATTTCCTCCACGCATTTGGTAATAATTCGAAGCTAATACAACTCCTCCGGTGGTTTCAACAGGCATTATTAGGCTGGGTCACTCAGGTGCCCAGGCGGCCGTTGCCAGCAGGCAGTTCCCCGGCTCCTCACCCCAACAAAGCGCCGACCGTCCCACTCACCGGAGTGTCATCTGCGCCCCCCCACCCCACCCACACCCCTCCGTGACAGCGTGAAACTCTGACGCAAAAGCGGAACTGCAAGAACATGAAACGGTTTTAAGCAACTTTAAAAGATAACTAAATTGAGGCTGTCTCTCTTTAAGACAGGGGAGGAATAATTAACCAGAAATTTCCTCAAAGGAGAACGCTATAATCATGTTTCCTCAACAACTTTCAGATTATAGATTTAGCATGTAATTTTATGCATAAGTCCTTCCACAGCCAGATTAAACTCTTCTGTGCCCAAACTCGATTTCTGTGTCCAAAATAATTCTATTTAAAAAAAAAAACCAACCAGGGAAAAAAACAACGGAAGCAAGTAAACTCTTAATTTGCATAGTTAAAACTAAACGTTAGTGTTTAATAATCAACTCCAATAGTACTGAGCATTTTAGGAAGTAGGACTAAAGGGTTACTCAAGTAACTTTCACCATAAATTTTTGCAGGATGACTAATGAATTGTGAGCTGCAGTTTGGCCACAATCACAGTGAGTAACCTGAAGTCCCCTCCTGACGGGGTACAGTATGTCTCGGGAAGTTTTACAGGACTAAAAAGCATCATCTCGTGAAGGAACACATACGTTCAGGCCAGCCCTAGTAAAACCAGCATTTCCCCCTTTCAAGTTCACCAAAACCCATAGAGCCACCACCTCAGCACTATACTGTAACAGCAAAATCCTAACGCTGCGCAGATATTAATAATTAACCTACTCGGTTACAGCCTACTAGCGAGCTGACCCCAAGAGCTGTGCGAGCGTTCCAGCTCCGCCACCACCCCAGCAGAGAACCCGACGGCCGCCACCGCGCCCTCCCCGCTCTCGTCGCCCTCCTCCAGCCGAGCGGCACCCAGCACTGCAGCAACCCCATGCCTCGCCTTTTCTCTGGAGAAAGCTCACGGTTTCGGCACCAACTCCTCCTCCCCACGCTTAAAAATAAATAAATAAAAGCAAGCGACGACAGACGTACGGTCGTTCAACCCGGCTAAGCTGGCCTAAGTTTCTTCCATGCCAACAGACTGAGCCTCTGCCTCCCTCTCGCCGAGTTCGCTGCAACATGTGCCGGCTGCCGAGCGCCGCGGCAGCGATTTCGCCTCCGCGTGGTTTAACCCCACCCTTCCCACCGCCCGTCACCTCCCACAGCGGGCGGGGGGGGCAGGGACAAGGGGAAAAAAAAACGTTTAAGAGAGCCCCCACAGATCCCAAATAAATAATATACGCCTCCAAGCGTTCGCCACCCCCTCCCCCCTGCCAGCTTGTAGCTGTCACTACACAAATCAACTAGGGACTACGAGGAAGAGAAACCTCGCGATGTGGAAAACAAGGGGAGGTAAAAAATTAAGTTAAAAAAAAAAATCCCCCCCCTTCCCCTCCCCAGCGCCGATTCCCGCCTCCCCAAGGCCGCAGCGCTGGCGGGGGCGGCCAACGAG